>ML107045.1:23199-73275 GCA_003697995.1 Taxidea taxus jeffersonii
AGCTCTTCTAACTTTTCTCTTTAAGATATAGCCAAACAGGCAATATTGGTTCAACTAACATTAAAAGAGTCCAGACATTTACAAATTAGCATTATAGAAAAAACATAATATAATCAGGACTAAGTCTACATTCAAGAATTCATAATACCCTAGATGTATTTTTCTCAAATTCCAAGTGGAAAAATTAAGTTAAACCATGCACCTAAAGAGACATTAAATAGTGATAAAAGTGTTAATTCACTAAAAAAGACATAACAATTCTAAATATGCATGCTTCTAACAACAGAGTTTCAAAATACATGAAGCAAAAACTGGCAGAACTAAAAGGAGAAACAGACAAGTCCACAGTTATATCAGGACACTTCAACACTCTTTTCTCTGTAGTAAATAGAACTAGCAGGAAGAAAATGAGGAAGGATAGCAACTGAACTATACCATCAACCAACTCGATCTAGTTGTATACAGAGCTCCACCCAAGAGTGGCAGATAATCTAACCAAAAATACCTTGAAAAACAGACATTTTTTTCCAAGTGCATATGGAACATTTACCAAGATAGAAAATACCTGGTGTCAAAAACAAACCTTAACAAACTTAAGTGATTTGGGGTCATACAAAGTATATCCTCATTTCATAACTGAATTAAACTAGAAATTAATTATAGAACTACAACAAGAAAGTCTCTACACACTTGGAAATTAAAATTAAATTTCTAAGCAAAGCATAGGTCAAAAAAGAAGACTAAAGGAAAATTATAAAAATATTAGATGTGACGACATGGATGGAACTAGAGGGTATTATGCTTAGCGAAATAAGTCAACTGGAGAAAGACAACTATCATATGATCTCCCTGATATGAGGAAGTGGAGATGCAATGGGGGTGGGGGTTAAGGGGGTAGGAAAAGTAAAAATGAAACAAGATGGGATCAGGAGGGAGACAAACCAAAAGAGACTCTTAATGTCATAAAACAAACTGAGAGGGGTGGGGGGGAGGGGGGTTGGGGGGGGAGGGTTACATTATATGTTTAAATAAAAATAAAATTTAAAAAAAATATTAGAAAATATTTTGAAGTGAGCAAAAATGAAAATACAATATAATAACATTTGTGTGATATGTTTAAGGCATGCTTAAAGAGAAATTTATAGCATTAAGTCTTATGTTAGAAAAAGAATAAAGATCACAAATAAATAATCCAAGATTCTACCTTAAAACAATGGAAAGCAAAAAAGAATGAGGGAATTAATAAAAATAACAGCATAGCACTAGAACTGAAAACAGAAAACCAATAGGGAAAATAAATGAAACCAAGAGCTGGCCACTTGAAAGATCAATAAGATTGGTAAATCTCTACCAGGACTGACAAAGAAAAAGAGAAAGAAGTCACAATCACCAATATTAGGAAGAAACTAAAGGACTGCAATTATGTTAGAGTCTTCCCACCATGCCTGAACTCCATAAACCATTGAGCTTTCTAACTACAGGTCAAATTTGGCTTCAAGGAAGAATAGCTGTGTGGTAGATTTTGTTTTGGGTAGAAAGCCCCAAGAAGTCTAAATGTGGAGCTATGCCTTATCTTGCAGACCTAGATAAGGAGAAGTTGCATAGATTCTGGCACTGTCAAGAAATTGGATCAAATATCCTCTTTTTTAAAAACTGCAAAGCTCTAAAAGAGGTAATCCAAACTTCTAATAGTAAGTCATGACTAGGTCTGAATCAGCTTATGATATATTCCTTTGGGGGAAATTGAAGAATGAGAGTTAGAAAAATGGGATAGAACAGGCAAAGATCATTTTGAAGCACTGAATACAGCTTCTGGAAAGCACTGCTGAATGGATTTTTTTTTAAAGATTTTATTTATTTGACAGAGAGAGACATAGCGAGAGAAGGAACACAAGCAAGGGAAGTAGGAGAGGGAGAAGCAGCTTCCTGCCAAGCATGGAGCTTGATGTGGGGCTTGATCCCAGGACCTTGGTATCATGACTCTAGCCAAAGGCAGATGCTCAATGACTTAGCCACCCGGGTGCCCACCTTTTTTTTTTTTTTTTAAAGATTTTATACTACAGTCAAAATAATCAAGACAGACAGATAACCTAATAGGGAGAAAAACATGGGCAGAAGACAGCAAACACTTCACAAAACATTCAAATGGCCAATAAATATATGAAAGAGTGTTTAACCTCATTAGTCATTAGGGAAAAGCAAATTAAAACCACAAAGAGATACTACTACATACCAGAATTTCTAAATGAGAAATGCAAACTTCAAATGTCAGCGAAGATGTGAAGTAACCAAAACTTTTATCACTTCTAGTACAGAATACATAGGTATAACCACTTTGGAAATATGTTTGACATTACCAACTAAAGCTTGAAACAGGCATATCCTATGATACATATAATATATGAAACATATATCCTATGACTCAGAAATCTCCTCCCAAAGGGTGTATATTCTAAAGCAATGTGCTGGTATGTTCACCAAAATACAGGCACTAGAATGTTCATAGTGGCTGTATTAGTTTACTATTGCTGCTATAACAAATTACCACAAGCTTCTTGGGTTAAACAACATCAATCTGCTATCTCACCACTCTGTAGGTCAAAAGTCCACAGGGGGATCCTATGGGCTAAAAAAAAAGTGTCAGCAAAAATAAGGCGTTGGCATACTACATTTCCTCTGGAGGAGCTAAGTATAAATCTGTTTCTTTGCCTTTTCCAGCTCCAAGAGGCCAGCTATCATCCTTAGATTGTGTCTTGAAAAAGCAACCCTCTAACCTCTAACTTGCCTCCCTCTTATAAGGACTCTTTCAGTTACTTTGGGCCTGCCTGTATAATCTAGAAAAATTTCCCCATCTCAAGATCCTTAACCTAATCACAACTGAAACTCCCTCTTGGCATGGAAGGTAACCTATTCACAGAGATAAGGATATGGACTGGGGAACCATTATTCTGTCTACTAAAAACACCAGAAAGGATTCAATTCCCCAGCAACTAGAGAATGGATAATTGTGCTTTATTCATATACTGGAATACTATATATCAATGAGAATGAAATTTTTCAATGACTTGCAATATTATAACTGAATTTCACAAACAAAATATTACGTGAAAGTAGACAGAAACAGATTATATGAGTCTAGGTATAATGAACAGAAAGAGGCAAAATTAATGTATGATAGGAGTCAGGAGAGTGGTTATTCTGAAGGTCGGGGTTCATGACTGGGCAGGTACATAAGGAACACTTGAGGATGCCGACGATTCTTTGTGTTGATCTGGGAGCTAGTTTATGGATGTGCTCAGTCTGTGAAAACTCCATCAAACTATACCCTTAAGATACATGTACATTTTTCTGCACATGTATGTGCATACATACATGTACAATAAAAGAATATGACTCTTTTATTGACAAAAAGGAAGGATAGGGTCCTGTGAGCAGAAGTAACTCCCAAACTTTTATAACTTGGTGCAACAGGAAAGCTGAAGCTTTAGAATCAGATAGGTAAGACCTAGACTTGTGACTCTTACTAATTCTGTGCTATTCTACAATTATTTAATCTTTTTGGTTTCCTCCTCTAGAAAATGAGGATAGTAACACTTCCTGCCTCACTAGATATGTTACATATGTAAAATCACATAGGTGAAAACAAATGGAACACAACAAGAACTGAGTAAATACTTCTTCCTCTCAGTTTTGCTCTTATGTCTATCTGTCAACAGAACAAATACGCAACAGAAAAAAATTTCAAAAGCTATTATTTTTCTTTTCATTTTCATTGCCATGTTTAGAGTTATTTGCCAAGAACTGTACGAAACATTACTCCACACCCTGTAAAATTAGTAAAAAAGTAATTTCTTTATAAACACTGCCTATTTCTTTATAAAACTGCCAGCTTCACCGTGAAAATTTGTTACAAAGATGAGCTACTTGAGATCATGAAAGCATCAGATATCACTTACACAAGCTATGACATCTGTGGGAATAATTCAAGGAACAAGGTAGAAATATAGCCACCTCAGACTTTGACCGACAAAGCAAACACAGCCTAGAGCATTGCATATCCATCCCTGTGACTAGAAGGGATATCTAGAGACTGAACCAAACTTACACTTCAATAGGCACCTCTAGCCTTCACTGCCCTACAGCAGGGCATAAAGAACAAAGAGAAAAATAAACATAGGTGGAAAGTGGGTTCCCCTTGAAATACAAGAACATGGCGTATTTGAAATCAGGACTGAGATCTGGAGCCTTAGAGATGGTTTAAAGACGTTAGGGCATTTGGAATTACTGAGCTTGGTCAAGGTCACTCAGACCCATACACAGTCTGGTTTACAGTCCTCTTCCCAGGGGTTTGTAAGTCATGGTTTACATTTCCCATTCCCAGCCAGAACATTTTATTTGTAGTGCTTAGTTCTTTAGCTGTATTTTTCACCCCTATTTTTATTGCCACTGGTATTATTTCAACATCATTTAATTTTTGATCCTGACCTGACCTGCCCTATCTTGTACCCTCCCTTCTTCTTAGCTCCCCAAATCTTCCCACTCTCTCTCTCCCTGAATGCCTTTCCACTCCCGTTCCTCCACACAGGGCAGACTCCTCTCAGGTGCTGCTCTCTCAGTCCCTCCACTGAGATGCTTGCCTGGCTCCTTGAGTCTGTACCATTTCATCACACCTGCAGGGAAACCTGAATCACTGTGTTTATCACACATACACTGTTTGTTTATCCATGTGTCTCATACTCTAGACTATGTGCTTCTTCAGAACAAGAGATGTATTATTCACTCTGCCTTCTAAGTGTCTTGTTTAGAAAGTATTCCAGAAATGTTTGTTGAATGAATGAATGTCTATCTGGGGATCACCAGCTAGAGGAAGCAGTAGAAGCTCTCTTGGGTTTCTCTGTCTCTTTAGATCAACAGTCTCTTATTACAAATGTCATCAAATCTCATTATAACCTAATGGTGCTTTATTTACCCAAAGAACTACTACCATGAACTGTTACTGGCCCTTTTTTCTTACTTTTCTCTTCCCTCAATCAGAGCACATTCCTTATTCTACAATAACCTCTAATAATAAATTTACACTTCTCTTACCTATCAAATCAGTGATTTTAAACAAAGTATAAAAAAGAAATGCTTGGGGCACCTGGGTGGTTCAGTGGGTTAAAGCCTCTGCCTTCGGCTCAGGTCATGATCTCAGGGTCCTGGGATCGGAGCCCTGCATCAGGCTCTCTGCTCGGCGGGGAGCCTGCTTCCCTTCCTCTCTCTCTGCCTGCCTCTCTGCCTACTTGTAATCTCTTTCTGTCAAATAAATAAATAAATAAATAAATAAAAATCTTAAAAAAAAAAAATGCTTGTAAGACCTTCAGGTAACTGGTAAAGCAATATTGCTTTGTTCTTATCTTAAAGTCTAACAAAAACCACTTCCCCACAGACCAAGTGATTATTTGATTCTGTGTGTATAGAGATTTTTAACAGAAGAGGCTAAAGAGCTATAAATGATAGCCGACCATCATGTATAGACAGACTTTTCAGTTTATGGTGTTTGTTGTTCTTGTTTTCCTCATTTTATTGGAATAAAAAATCCAACTGTTAAAAATGGAAGTTATTCTACTTATCTCTATCCAAGCTCAGCTGAATTTGATAGGAAAGACAAGACTTCATGTCAGACATGAGGTCAAACTTGAAAATCAAAGCAAATGAGCTGTCTCTCCAAGCAGAGCCATTGTAAACTGCAGAATGGTGTAAATCAGTGCTTGCAAAGACAGTATTAAAGCAGGAATCACTTTTTTCCAGTGAACAGCAGAGTGGTGATAAGGCCAGTCTTGGTCTCGTTGGAACTGAACCCATGCAGTCTGGTTCCAACACTTCTGCTACCTCTCAGGAAAACAAGGGCAGTCCAAACGATTTTTACAAATAGCCTGTAAGCACAGGCCACAGGCCACTCTTTTCAGAAATTCAGCAATCACAGGAAGAGAGAGAGATAGGGAAGTTGCATGAAAAAAAGCAGGGCCAAGGAAAAGTATTTTTGGGGAGGGAGAGTTTTGAGCCTGGTTTTAGCTTAACAGGAAAGAGCCAAGGAGAGATTAAGATATGAGAGAGCTGGCGGCAGGTGGCAGAGAGCTCCCCACCCCTGCCAGAAAGCTATCATGCGTGGACTCCAGAACAGAGATTGGCAGACTCCACTTTTCAAGGCGAAGAGACTCTGAAACAAGGAAGAGGAATGAACAGAAAATGGATGAAGATAAAAATAAATTTTGAGTCAGAGAGAATGGAGGTTGAGAGTTCACCGTATATGGCTTCAAGGATCTCTGTGAATAGGAGGTGATTTCATCTGCTGAGAGGGAGGGAAGGGAAGGGCTGGGGTTTGAACAGTGTAAAAAGGGCTTAGAACACCTGATCTGAGGACCAAGTTGAGAGGGCAAGAGAGATATGGATGAGGCTTGCTGAAATTCACTCAAGACTGTAATGCAGGAGCAATCTTACTTGTGCATTGGTGAGCAAGGCCCTAAGAAAAAGGAGTTCAGGGCTTGACACTTTATTCTTTTCTATAGTTGCTGCTTGATATGACAGAGTTTATTAAAGCTCTCTTGCTTCATTTCCCCTATAAAACAAGTTAATAATCACTGCCCCCTTCCTATCCCATAGGACTTTAACAAGCATTAATTAGTATCTTCAAAGTATCCAAAATGCCTTGGGAAAGCACTATATAAGGACTTTTTTCATCACTTTTATTACTCTTGCAATTGCATTTCCTCACTCCGTTTAGAAGGGAGTCAAAATGCAATCTTAATAACTTCCTTCACTTGTTTCCAAAATGTATTTACTAAGTCCACCTGAAGTCAACCATTGAAGCATCAGATACAAAAAGGAACAAAATCTAAAAAGCTGTCCAGGTGCTATTAAACCAAAAAAAGAATTATTTGAAGTTAAACCACATCAAAATTTGTAGTCTTTTTAGAACTCATTGATCAATCCAACCTAATGGACTCAAGCAGAAGATTTCAAACTGGCCCTTCCCTCAAAATGCCAATGACCTGGAAGAAAAACCATAACCCTAGTGAAAAATACAACATACTAATAATATCCTTTTTTAAGGCTTATTTATTTATCTTAGACAGAAAGAACAAGAGGGAGAGAGAGTGAGCACAAGCAGAAGAGGCAGAGGGAGAAGCAGAGGGAATCTCAAACAGACTCCACACTAAGCACAGAGCCCAACTCTGGGCTCCATCTCAGAATCACGACCTTCAGATCACACCCTGAGCCAAAACCAAGAGTCGGATGCTTAACTGACAGCACCATCCGGGTGCCCAATTATAATGAATAAATGCTTAATGTGGCAATGGCTCAATGCTAAGGCATCCATTATTCTGCAAAGTTTTTCTATCTTCTTTTTTGATACACAATCCCGATTCCTTCTTCCTTCCTTCATCTTGTTATTCAGTAGATACAATTTGATCATTTGTATGTTCAGGCACTGTTTTAGGCCTAAGAGTAAGCTAGCATCTACCCTGACGCACACATATTTCCCCCTTCAGATAGTAGTTCTCTCATTATCTAAAATACTATAGTACCTTTACTTTCATTTCTCTTTTATTAGAGCATAGGTAAATAGAGCTGAAATTCTATACCATCTCTATATTGACTGGGTTGACATTATTTATTGGTATTAAGACATAAAGAGTACTGAGCAATACCTCTAATATCAATAATTTGCTGATCTTCATCCAAATGACTGCTTTCAAGTGCTAATTAGCCCATGGGTATCCTGGGCTATGAAATCACTTGTATGAAACCATCAGAACTCCATTTAGGGGTAAAGGTTACTTTTCCAAGTTTATTTCTGATAACAGCAGCTACTTGTATAGGATGTGGTTGCTATGGTGATGTGGGAGCAGGGAAAATTTTTACTTTACATAAAGTTTTGTCCAAGTTTGCTCCTTTGAACTTAACTTGAGACACTACATGATCCAGCTGATTCCCATGATACAGGGTTGAGTTTTGAAGTCAGTAGAGTTTCTTCGGATTCTACAAAACGGCTTCTCTTTTATTCTTCCACATTACCTGAGGACCCTCATCGAGGCTATAGTTGGTTGAATGTAGGGATTGGGGTAGGGGGAATAAAAGGGGAGTCCTGGTATAAGGAACAAAAGGAACTTCTCAAAGCTAAAGTCACAGAACTGTCAATACAGTATTTCTAGTCCACAAATTTAGCATGGCTGTGAATTAGGTTTTGTAGTGTAGGGCCTCTCTTGAACCCCCAAGACAATGTGGAGAAAACTCAAAATCTTGTGGCCATTCCATAATTAGAAACATCTAGAAGGCTGCATGTGTGGCTATGTGGCATGTTCACAATTCCTTTGACAAGTCCTCAAATTTGTATCACCTAAAATTATCAAAAACTCAGTATCCCCTGTGTGTTACAATTTGAATCACCATGTTGTTATGTTTGGGACAATTCCACAATCACTTTAACCCTGATGGAAATCAAGTTCAGGCTTTCTCCCAAAACATTTCACAAAATGAAATTATCACCAGTATCCAGGAATTTGCCCCAAAATAATGAGAGGGAAGTAAAAGTAAGGGTAAAGTGAGAGGTCACAGAGGTGCCAATATGAGAGAGAACCAATCCCAGAAACCCGGGAAGCAAAGCCAGTTACAGCCAATACAGCTTGTCTATGGAGAAGGTAAGGACTTCCCAAGTCCAGATTGTGGCAGATGATTTTCCTATGAGAATAGCAGCATACGTTCCTATCCCCCATCGCATATGCTTTCTTAGAACTTTGCCATTCTCCCAGCAAGGGGTGAGTCTATGTCCCATTCCCTTGAGCCCAAGCAGGTCTTTGTGACCACCTTGACCAACAGACTATGTCAGAAATGACATTGTATGACTTCTGAAACTAGGTCATACAAATGTCACACATGTCCACCTTGTGCTCTTAGGATACTCACTCTGAGAACCCAGACACCACATTCTGAGGAAGCCTAAGCAGGTCCACATGGGGAAGAACTAAGTTGCTTCTTCATATTCTTACTCTCCTCACATATTTTTTCTATATTGTTTCCCATTCTGTTTTAATGACCTACTGGCCTTTTTGCTTTAATTATCATTGCTTTCTAAAATGTTTTAAAACCTGTTAAGGCAAGATGCCACTCAAGCTTTTCTATCAAATTAAATTAGCTAGCTTTAACACTTCAGTGTCCAGATCAACCATTAAAAATATTATAATTATATTCATACATACCTACATATATGTAAACACATACAGCGTTAGTTTCATAGGACTGCTGTAAGAAAATTTTATCTTTTTGGAGAATACGAGTCAATCTAGAACATTTACATGTACACACACACAGCTGCTTTCTAGAAACTTTGCTACCTAAGTGATGCAACTCTCAATTACCTTTTTTCCTAAATGTTAAATCAAATTTTGCCAAATAATATATTAACTAAGTAAGTCCTCTCCATCTCATTAGGGTTATCTGTTTTACCACATACTAAGTTTTCATATACTCTATAGTTTGGATTTGAACACTACATTACAAGCTATTTTCCTGTCTCCCTGTCCAAATGCCATATTGCTTTACTTATTACAGTTTAATAATATGTTTTATTGGGGTGCTTGGGTGGCTCAGTCAATTAAGCATCTGCCTTTAGCTCAGGTCATGATCTCGGGATACTGGATTCAAGCCCCCCAGGCTCCTCGCTGGGCAAGAAGCCTGTTTCTCCCTGTCCCTCACCTTCTGCCCACTCATGTTCTCTTTCTCCCTCAAATAAGTAATAATAATAATAATCTATACTATGTTTTATTAACTTTCAGAATAAGCATCTTCATTACTCTTTTTCAAAACTGCCTTAGCTATTCTTATCTGTTTATTATTCCACATAATTTCAGAGACATTTTCTTAAGTTCCATCAAAAATTGGGATTGGGGGCACCTGGGTGGTTCAGTGAGTTGGAGCCTCTGCCTCGGGTCATGATCCCGGGGTCCTGGGATCAGGCTCTGCAGCGGGCTCTCTGCTCAGCTGGGAGCCTGCTCCCCCCACCCCCGCCTGCCTCTGCCTACTTGTGATCTCTGTCGGATAAATAAGTAAAATCTTTTTTTAAAATTGGGATTATATTAAAACTGCATTAAAGGAATAACCTAGAGAAGGCATAAATTCTTATTTAACCTGAAAAAAACAACTGTCTGGACAGGTAGGGCTGAGCAGATGGGCCTGAGCTTTTTACTCCCTTTAGACACTGGAAACCTACCCCCACCTCCTGCCCCAGACCCTTGCTGGATTAACAGGTGGCATTGACAGCTCCAGGGAGCCTACAGGGCAAATCCTTTATCTTTGACTTTTGTGTAAGGATTCCCATCAAGAGTGTACCAAAGGTTCCCTTTTCTCCATAACCTCACCAACATTTTGTTATGTTATTTTTTTAATAATAGCCATCCTAACAGGTATGAGATGATACCTCATTGTGATTTTGATTTACACTTCCTTGTTGGCTAGTGATGTTGAGCATTTTTCACATACTTGTTAGCCATTTGTATGTCTTGTTTGGAGAAATGTTTATTCAGGTCCTTTGCTCATTTTTTAATTGAATATTCAAATTTTTTGCTATTGAGTTTAGGAGTCCCTTACATATTCTGGATATTAACCCCTTAACAGATATATGGTTTACAAATATTTTCTCCTATTCTGTAGGTTACCTTTTCCTTTTGTTATACAGAATTTTGTTGTCCTTTGCTGTACAGAAGCTTATTTAATGTAATCCCACTTGTTTATTTTTGCTTTTGTTGCCTGTGATTTTGGTGTCATATCTGAAAAGTTATTTCTGAAACTAATGTCAAGGAGTTTTCTCCTAAAGTTTTACAGTTTCAGGTCTCACATTCAAGTCTTTAGTCCATTTCCAGTTGATTTTTGTTTGTAATGGGAGACAAAAGTATAATTTTATTATTTTGCATGTGGATACTCAATTTTCCCAACATTGTTTACTAAAGAGACGGTCCTTTTTCTCATTGTGCAATTTTGGTGCCCCTGTTGAAAATTAGTTGATAGTATATATGTGGGTTTATTTCTAGGCTCTCTATTCTGTTCACTGATATGTCCGTTTTTATTTTAGTACCATACTATTTTGACTACTATAGCTTTGTAACATAGTTTGAAAGCAGGAACTGTGATGTCTCTGGCTTTGATCTTCTTACTAAAGATTGCTTAGGCAATTTGGGGTCTTTTGTGGTTCCATGTGAATTTTAGGACTGTTTTCCTATTTCTGTGAAATATCTATGGCATCCTTTCTTAACCATGTGATGACAAAGGATTGCTGGGAACAAATGCCAAGTGCCTATCACTTCACCCTTTCTATCACAGCTTAAGGAAAAAAAAAAGGTAAGAAAGAAATTGGTATCCTATCAGTCTCCAAACCATCCTCCTCTTCTTTCAGAGACCATTTCCTTATCGCAGAAACAGACTAATGAGTTGTCTGCTTTCTCTCCTGCCTACAGAACAGGATGGGCAACTGGTCACCCCAGACAAGATATTTTTCTTTTCCATCTCTTTCTTCTGCCTTCCTCTTCTCCTTTGTTCTTTTGATTTAGAGTCCTGTGATGCTTAATGAACAATACACTTCCCAGCAGCCATAAAGCAAGAAAAATTCAGTTAGAATTATAATCACAATTTCAATTATTTACACATGTTAGAAAATATTGCCATTGGGTTCTCAGAGTTATTTACTTTGGTGTTTTCTTCTATCTCAAAGTGCTAAAATATTAGCTCTATTCATTACCAACTGATTGTTTTTAACATGATTCTTCCCCTCCCCTCACACTGTCTGAAATCCAATTTACAGCCTGCTAAAGGCCTCATAAGTTTTTTATGGATTATTTCCTGGGGTCACATTAATCTGGCTCCTTGTTACTTTACACTAATTTCACTTTGCCACAGTAAAGTAACGAGATTCGATCTCTTGGGAATTAATCCATAGAGACCTCTTAATGAGCCAAAGCCAGAACAGAGCGCATCTACTGTATTTAATTCCCCCAAGCACAGCAGAGAAGGAGGAAGAGGTCGTCCTGTCCTTCTGTGTAGTGTAACCTGGGGCCCCAATCTGGGAAGAAAGCAGGGCAGGGGCAGAAGCAAGCAGAGAAGATACATAGGGGGAGCTGCCAGAAGCTGGGTATGGCACCAGGCTGAGCGCTTCCCCCAGCCTCTAGTGTGCTAGAACCAAGATCACTGTGCCTGCAAATCCCATGGAGAGGAGGGAGGGAGGGAAAAAGAAACATCAAAGGGGCTAGATGGGAGGGAAACTATTTTTCTTTGCTTTTACTTAGCATATGTTGACATACAGGACATAACTTCTCTGCTCCAGCCTGCTTGCTCCCTGAACCCAATTTCTACACCCTTTACTGACACTTGTTTTCAGCCAATGCCTTGGTGTTGAGAAGATTTAAAGTAAGATTCTGTCCCCCTTTTCTCGTGTGTAGGATGTCTAGGGTTAAGATTTCCTTTCCCAAGAAGCACAAACAATAGACTCTTACAAAGTTTTGCAGAGTTAAGGTGAAAAACTTTACATTTATTTGAGAGGAAAATAAGCAGTTCTCTCTTACAATAAGTTGTAAACTGAGGACAAGAATAACTTGGGGCTATAATTTTTATGAAGAATTGATATAGAAAATAGAATAAGCATTTAAAGAGAATATGTTTTGAGAAAATGCATGTAGAGCCCCCAGCACAGTGGCCTGATATGAAAAGGAATACATAAAGTGTGGCTCTTATTATTAGTAGTAATAGCATTACTATTATAATCTCCAAGCAGGTTTTTATCATTTAGAAAAAATTGGCCACTGGAAACACATTTAGGAATAACTTGATTCTTCATAAAGCATATTCATGTATATTATTTTTTATTGATTTTTGGTAAGAAGAACAGGGAGTATTTTTCCTATTTCACAGGTAGGGAAATAAGCTATGGAGGTTAAATAACCCATGGTAATTAGTTGCCCAGGGACAGAACTAGTATGCTTCCCTGCATCCTTTCCTATCTCTTCTCTTCCTAATTACCTTCCTCACCAAATGTAAGGGGATTCCATCTATGGAAAACCTGCATTTTTCCTGCTTTGTCAGAGACAGAAGGGACAGTGAATATAAAGTCTATTTAGAATTAAAGTAGCAGCAAATTCCCTTGGCCAGAAAATAAATGTCACATGCTCCAACTTACTTTATCAGTTATAGAACTGACACAATCCAGTGATGTCCATCTATCTTACTACTGGATCCAACTTCCCATCTAGAAGGGCAAGAAAGGTGTATTATGTTCTGACACCTATTCCTCCCCCTCAAAAAAAGCCAACCTGTAAAATATCAGTGAAAACAAGGCATCACTGGGGAACTGGACTTCATTAGGTAAACAGAGAAAACTGCAAACTGATGAATCTGGACAATAAAATGAAGCCAGCATCCAAGCTGGGATGATTGCATGACTCCAACTGTTATCTCAGAAGATAATTTCATTTTGTAGAGACCTTAAAAGGGGAAAATACAATCTCTGGATTTATGAAGAAGATTGTTAAATTGTCAGGTGTGGATATGATCAAAATCTATCAGGAGTTCAAATCATTGCGTAAGAAAAAAGTTAGTAGCTAATATGATAGCAAATTTAAAAGTCATTATAATGATAATAATGTTCATATGCAACATAAGGGCAGCTTTGAGTAATGATAATCCAATGACTCCTTCTATACCAACAAATCTACTAATATCCCTCAGATAAGATTTAGGATAATACTTGAATTGTAAAACTACAGTTTGTAAAGTTCCCAGTTCTCCTCAGTTCATTCATCAGTTCTTCCAAAAGATTTTAATAGCAGATCATTCATTAATCACTCTTTAACATGTTGGATACATTACATGATATATTTTGATCTCTCATTTAGGCTTAGTTGCCAATTTATTTTTGGAACTAAAGTAAATTTTATTTTATTTTTTTAAAAGATTTTATTTCTTTGTTTGACAGAGAGAGTGAGAAAACACAAGAGGAGGTAGGGTCAAAGGGAAAAGCAGATTCCCTGCTGAGCAGGGAGCCTGTTTCGGGGACCTGATCCTGGAACCCTGGGATCCTGACCTGAGCCAAAGGCTGTGGTTTAACCAATTAAGCCACCCAGTCACCCTGGAACTAAAATAAATTTTAAATCAAGTTCAGTAATGTTCCTGGCATTTGATCTTGAGTGGTAAGGTGATGGGGGGAAAAAAAATCAATAATTGATGTATCTTTCTATCATTAACTATCTCAAACTAAAACAAAAACCTCTCCAAGAAGATTTCAAGGCATAAAAGTTCTTCATCTGAAAAAAACGAGATCTCCATTTGCTAGAGAGAGATAGAGAGAGAGAGCACTGGAACTATGGCGTGACCAACTGTCCCATAAATTTATTCAAACTACAGGAGGTGCTAAAGTTTTCAATGTGGAGTCTCTGAGACAGGGGAAAAGCAATACAAAATTGAAAATGGATAGTGTCTACTCGTGTAAAAAGAAATATAAGCAGTATATGCTTGGAAAAATTCAGCCTCACTAGTAGTCAAAGAAATAAAAATAAAAATAAATTTTTATTTTTACCTATCAAATTATTATACATTTTTTAAAAATAGGCAATTGTCCAAATTCCACCACAACAAAGGATCCAAGGCTTGTTAAAGAAGTCAGAGTGAGGGGCACCTGGGTGGCTCAGTCGTTAAGCGTCTGCCTTCAGCTCAGGTCATGATCCCAGTGTCCTGGGATCGAGCCCCACCCACGAGGGGCTGCTTGCTTGGCAGGAAGCCTGCTTCTCCCTCTCTCACTCCCCCTGCTTGTGTTCCCTCTCGCTGTGCCTCTCTCTCTGATGAATAAATAAATTAAATATTTAAAAAAAAGAAGAAGTCAGAGTGAATATCCAGCGTCTAGAACAAGTGAATGATCCTCAGCTAAAACAATCAGAGATAAAGGATCAGAAAGGTGAGCCAAGTTAGAATCTATGCAGAAAATATACATTTAAATACAAAAAAAAAAAACAGAGAAGAGAGTGGTAAATCCTAGCAGGGCCAGAGGTGGGGATCAGAGGCAGAGCACAGAGCCGTGAGTTTGTGAAAATGCAGGTCTGATACAAATAGGTCTCAAAGGTTAGTGAACAAAGTTCTATTCCCATGCAAGAAGGAGTAACAAGAACTGAATTTAATCTCTCACCTTAAACAATTAAAAAATCCAATAAAATATGTGAAATAATAGTTTTGGATCCCTGGCATAATAAGATAGTAATGTCTGGGGGAAGGAAAATAAACATAGTGAGCCCTGCAAGTGACCTAGCTTAATACCTAGGGAGAATTTCCTGACCACAGCATAGGGATTGGGGACCCAAACAGACCTTAGCAGTATCCCAGAATTGAGTAGACAGAGTTCTGGCTTTAGAGAGCCCAAGGTGAATAAAATTCTGGAACAGAGTACTAGAGAGGAGAATCTTCACTGGAAAAGCTCTGGATATAGTCAGACGGTTACCCTGGAATCTTCAGCAAACTACTGATTAGAGCATACATGTGAGGAAAATATAAAGGCCAAAGAAAGTACCAATGGAAAGAAGTAGGCGAAACAATCCTCAGCGAAAATACAGGGTGTAATAAAGTTGCTACCCTCACCAACCAAAGTAGAAAAAACTCCTATCACACAGGGCATTGAATAGAGTCCTTGGAAGAATACTGCCTCAATAGTAGCATCAAATTAACCCTACACTAAAGGCTGTTATAGATTTCTCTTAACAAAACTGTCAACAAATAACTCTGTCCCAGAAAAAACAATGCTCACAATTACTTAAAGGAATAAAAAAGGTAACATTAAAAAATTCACAGTATCAAAAAAAAAGAAACAAAAAAAATTCACAGTATCTACAGTGAATCAAAAATTACCAGGCATGCAAAGAGACAGGAAAATATGGCTCATAATGAGGAGAAATGTCAATCAATAGCAACAGACCCAGAAATGACACAAATGATAGAACTAGTGAAAATCAAGGATACTAACCAGCCATAATAAATATACTTCATATGTGTGAGAAAGTAGAAAAAAGTCTAAGTAAGATGAGCTGATGTGGAAAGTATGAAAAGATACAAATCCAACTTGTAGGAATGAAAACACAGTATCTGAAATGAAAAATAACCCTGGGTAGGATTACCAGCAGATTAGACACCACAGAAACAGTAGATGCAAGATGGAGCAACACAACTCCACAACATGAAACACAGAAAAGATACCATGGCAGACCAGGAATAAACAGAGAAATGGCAAGCTGTGAAACAATGTCAAGTGAGCTAGTAACTGCATAATTGAAGCCTCAGAAGAAGGAGGAGACAGCAAAAAATATCTGAAGAAATAATCACTTAATTGAATGAAATTATAAACATGGGGTTGAAGAATCTGAATTTTGACCTCCGGCAAAAGAAGAAAAGATCGCATCAATATAAATGATAACTAAATCTCTGAAAACCAATACCAAAGAGAAAATTATAAATGCATAAAGTTACATAAAGAAGAAAACAAAGAATAAAAACAGACTTCTCATCAAAAATAATGCAATACAGAAGATAGTACAGTTATATGAAGATAATGTTGGTAGGGACAGGGTAGGATCATCAACCTAGAATTCTATAATCAGCGAAACTATCTTTCAAAATGGAAGTGAAATAAAGACTTAAGGGAAAGAGACAAGAAACAAACATGTCCTCTGTCACCAGTCAATATGTAAGAACATGAGACAAAGGGATGGATGAATGAAAATGCAAGGAAAATGTTCTCATTTATGTAAGTGGTTCAGGAAAAGACCCCCTGAAGAAATGACATTTGAAAAGTCCTGAGGGAGGCAGTCATGAAAATATCACAATAAAAAGGAATCCAGGAGGGCACCTGGGTGGCTCAGTTGGTTAAGCAACTGCCTTCGGCTCAGGTCCCGATCCCGGAGTCCTGGGATCGAGTCCCACATCAGGCTCCCAGCTCCATGGGGAGTCTGCTTCTCCCTCTGACCTCCCCTCTCATGCTGTCTCACTCTGTCTCTCTCTCTCAAATAAATAAATAAAATCTTTAAAAAAAAAAAAAAAAGGAATCCAGGAGTGCTAGGTGGCTCAGTCGTTAAGCATCTGCCTTCGGCTCAGGTCGTGATCCCAGAGTCCTGGGATCGACCCCTGCATCAAGCTCCCTGCTTGGCAGGAAGCCTGCTTCTCCCTCTCCCACTCCCCCTGCTTGTGTTCCCTCTCTCACTGTGTCTGTCAAATGAATAAAAAAAAAATCTTAAAAAAAAAAAAAAAAAGGGAATCCAAGCAGAGAGAAAAAGCAAGTGCAAGGGCCCAAGCAGAAGTATGCTTGTTGTGTTCCAAGAAAAGAGAGGAGTCCAGTGTGGTTATATCAGAGGGAAAGCCATGGGGGAAATCACAAAGGGCGAAGGTGGCAGAGCAAGGGTGCACAAAGAGAAACCATTTAGGAACCAGATGCTGCTGTCCAGTAGAGAAATGGTGGGCTTAAAGCAGACTGGTAGATGTGATAGACAGAATAAGAGCCACCCCAAAATAACACAACCCAATCCCAGGAACTTGTGGGTTGTGATATATTACCTTATCTGGCAAAAGTAACTTTGCAGATGTGATTAAATTAAAGACCTTGATGTGAGATTATCCTGGATTATCTGCAGGGGTCCAGTCTAACCACATGGGTCCTTAAAAACAGAGACCCTTTCCCAGCTGAGGGAAGAGGAAGATGTGACTATGCAAGCATGGTCAGAGAGATGCAACATTGCTCCTTTGAAGATGGAAGAAGGGGTTATGAACTACAGAACACAGACAGCCTCCAGAAGCTGGAAAGAACAAGGAAAATGTTTCTCCCCTAGACCTTCCAGAAAGGAACACAGACAGCCCTGCCAATACCTTGATTTTAGCCCACTGAGACCCATGTCAGACTTCTGACCTACAAAACTGTGAGTAAATTTGTGTTGTTGTAAGCTGATGAGTCTGTGGTAACTAGTTATAGCAGCAATAGAAAATTAACTTAGTGGGGACAAAGGTGGAAATGTCACTCTAGCTGTAGTGGAAAGAACTTACTAGGAACAAGCAGGGGGAAAACTGAAGGCAGGGAAACAACAATAATCAACTTCATGTTTTCTGTATCCAGGGTTCAGCTCTTGCATTTAGCCCTTTCTAAGAAAGAGTTATACTAATATGCCCATCATAAAAACAGAAATTTTCACCATCTGTATACATTTAGAAGGACAAAACATGCTTATCAAAAGGTTTTAATGGAAGGCTGAGAAGGCTGTCAAAAGTCCAGCCAGAAAAGAAACCAACCATACAGGCTGATTAAAGTAAGGTGATTATAGGAATAATCACTGTAGTTAGGAACCCATCGAAATAACTTTAATAACACTAAATAAAAGCCACTAGAGATGATTTCTGCATAGGCAGAAGTCTCAAAGCACTCCCACTGAAGTATCTCCACTGGTTTTTGCTAAGCCCTCTTCTGGGGGTGGCACAAGGCAAGGCATGTGATGTAGGCATCCATCACTAGAGCAGGCTGTCATCTACAGAAACTCTTTTGCTCAACTGGGAGGATTGTCAAGACCACCCCTTGAGTCCCAGCCTCCTACACCCATGTTTCCAGAGCCCTGAAGTCACTCTTAATAATCTGAGTGAGATCAGTCAATATTCTTCATGCCCACATGGATGAAAGTCATGGCATAACAGTCCTTTCATTGAGCCTAACGTGTCTCTACAGATTTCAGCATCTGGCCTGCATCTGGGCCTCCTCAGGAGGGTGTCGCTGATCACCAGACTCTTTTCTTCTTGGAGCCGCCTTCTCTAGCCCATAAACTTCCAATGTCTCCAGCTCTTGTTCTTCTTTTGTGGAAACAGATTTGTTTTTCTGTGGAAGCAAGTTACTGAGGACATTTAGGAAATGGTTCCTCCTCATTTACAAATAGGACATAGAAGACATAACCAATGCAGCAGAGGACATGGGCTTATGACACAAATAATCAATCAGTGCCTCCTCTTAGGGAAAGCAGGATCACAGAGAACAGTAACTGATGCCAAATTTTGAGCACGAATGTATACCAAGCACTGAGTGAAGCACACTACATATGGTAGAGGATTTAATCCTAACAACACCACTTTGAAGGTTTTATTATCTCTGCTTTAAAGATGAAGAAATTAAGGGGTACCTGAATGACTTAGTCAGTAAGTGTCCAGCTCCTGGTTTTGGCTCAGGTCACTGTCTCAGAGTCCTGCGTCAAGCCCAGCATCATACTCCACGCTCAGTTGACAGTCTGCTTGAGGACTCTCTCCCTCTGCCCCTCCCCCTGCTTGAGGACACACTCCCTTTCCCTCTCTAAAGTAAATCTTTAAACAGATAGATATAAAGACAGATAAATAGGTAGATAAGATGAAATTAAGATTTAAAAAGCTTAGATAACTTGCCAAAGTTCTCATATCTAATATATAGCAGAGTCAGGATTCAAACCCAGGTCTATTTGACTCCACTAGGCTGAAGCACTCTGGCAGTTAATAAAGAGAACTCCAGAATCCCTTGACATATCTGTGTCTTATGTTCAAGCACTGGAACGTAAGGCTGAACCACATACATCCTATTAGTGGAACTCAAATGCCCTACACAACAACTACATCCTCCAAAAGTCTCATCCAGAAAAGTATTCAACATATATTTGTTACCTGGAGCTATAAGTTACAATAAGATCCAATTATCTAGAAATAAAGAAGGACCCAGATTTGGTTGAAGAGTTTCATTTTCAACTGCATCAGCACATTTGTATTTCTATAAACCCGGCTGTTCTCCTCTCATATATACACACCTGCTGTGAACCCAACCTTTTGGTCTGTGCAGCTGATGATTCTTCCCATTTGAGTCACTTCTAGTGATGGAAATCCACCCAGATCACTATCAGTAATCTAAGCCCTAATCCTCCTGGCAGGAGAACAGCAGTACAGAATGAGTGATTTGGTGGAGAACAGACTTGGGTTCAAATCCCAGCTGTGCCACAAACTAGTCCTATGCCCATGGGTAAGTCACAGCTTTCCACACCTCAGTTTTCCCATTTGTAAAACAGGGACAGCAAAATTTCAGAGCTGTAATGAGAATAATGAGGTAATGTGAATAAATCTGTTAGCACAGTGGCACATAGTAAGCAGTCAACAAATGTTAGCTATTAGTCCTATTACCACATAGCTTGGGACACAAGTGGCAATTAAAACCAAGGACAAACAATGCGGACCAAAGCAATGAGCCCTTCACTCACTAGGAACTTCCAGAGAGATCTTAGCAGTGTGTGTGTCTTGGAACTGAACTGAAGCTAGGCAACACAGAGAGGAAAACACATCATCAGCACATCTAAGATGTTTCCATACATTGCCCAGGTGTTGTACCCCAACCAGTCTTTCCCGCACATGTTCTCCTTTTCAGTGGTCCCTCCAGTGGAAGGATAAGGAGATAATCCATGAAGATGATTCATTGGGGCGAGAAGAGAAAATATTAGGACTTCTACTTCTACTATTACAGTCTTTTAAATTTTAATTTTAATTTAGTCTTTTAAATTTAAAATTTATATTTTAAAACAGAGTAATCCACATGAATATTTGTATTAAGTCTAAAAAATACACAAATAAAATATTTGGGATACATGCTCAAGTTTTGTTTTTGTTTTTGTTTTTGTTTTTATCTAACAGGGAGTAAAATCTGAAAAAACTTGAAGATTAGAGTTCCGTCCAGTTCTTAAAGTCATACAAAGTTATAAGCGCAAGTGCCTTTAGGCTGTGCAGGTAAGTGATATCCAAAGGGTAAAGGGTGTGGTGAAGAAAGTAGAGAACCAGAGAGTTCCTGTCCTTCCTCCAAGTGTTCAAAATAAAAACCAGTTTGAACATCTGTAATTTTTTTTTTTAAGATAATTTATTTATTTATTTATTTGACAGACAAGATCACAAGTAGGCGGAGAGGCAGGCAGAGAGAAAGGAAGGGAAGCAGGCTCCCTGCTGAGCAGAGAGCCTGATGTGGGGCTCGATCTCAGGACCCTGGGATCATGACCTGAGCTGAAGGCAGAGGCTTTAACCCACTGAGCCACCCAGTTGCCCCTATTTTTTTTTATAATATTTGCTGAGCAAGTCAAGGTGGCAGGCATCATTTGGCTCACAAGGTCCAGGTGGGTAAGCTCCACCTCTGCCATCAGCGGTCTGCTCAATGGTCCCTATTAAAGTGTTCCTTTTAGAAATCAGCTCAGAGCCCTAATCCCCCAGATGCTCAAGATATACTGGACTAGGGCTGGGAGTCAGAATACCTGAATTCAAATCCTGACTCTGCCCTTTACTCATGTAACATGTGCCTGGGTAAGTCATTTAACTCGGGGACTCAGCTTCCTTCTCTCTTTGTGGAATAATGATGCATACATCAAAGGGTCATTGTGACCTCCAAGTGAGATGATGTATGTCCAGGGGCTTCAATGGTTTCAATGACAACTGAATCTAAACCATTCATCTCTGTAGCAGTTTAGCTGAGAATAGTGATGTTTTATGGGTTAATACTAGCTGATTGTCTGCTGTATGAGAAGGGAAAGAGAACTGTTCTGTGTCATCCTGGATGGGAAAATCAAATAAAAGGAAGAATTTGGGGAAGAGAACTAAAAATCTAAATGGCCTTGTCAAAGGCTGGATTCTCCATCACAGACATGTCCAATCTGAGGCTTTATGTCTAGAGATTTTGTAAAGCAGACTCATTTTAAGTGAAAAGTTTGAAGTATACAACTTTGACATTACCTTCAAAAACTAAAACTTTATCATTCTAACCCAAATAAAATGGGAACCAGTTAAAGAGCAACATAATGGCTAGCAATTTTAGGCTCTCTGGCAGGTCTAGAGGGAGAATACAGGTATTTGCATACTGAGGTAACTTTTGCTATCCTTTAAATTATACAACTCCCTAATCCATCCACATGAGATCCAAACCCGCCTCCCAAAGTCCCTCAAACCCCTGCCATATAAAATAAGTTGTTTAACAATTCACTTAACATAGTATCCAAGACCAATGGATTTAACCCTACTTATAGAGGTGTTCTTCTGTAAAGATACTGAAGAGGAATAGATCATATCAGTATCAAAACTATAAGCAATTCATTCACAAATATTTTCTCTCCAGCCCAAACCTTGCCTTTGAGGGGCAGACCCATATAGTCAACCTATAACTTACCATCTAACTTCAACCTTCTTAAAATAAAAGTATCATCTTCCTCTCCAACCCCACCTTCCAGCATTCTGTCTTGGTGAATGGCACCACCATCCATCTATTTTTTTCACTCAGAAATCTAGGGTCATCAGTGTCCCCACTTACTCCCTTCCTCCCATATCATTTTTACATTCTAAGTAACTCTTGAATATATTTACTCCTTTTCCTCTCTTCTTCCCCTCACTACTTTAGACCAAGCACCCACTGTCTGTTGTCTGGACTACTGCAGTAGTCCTCAGTGGCCTTCCCTACCCACTCTTGCCTCCTCCCATTGCTTACTATATGGACTTCCCATTACCCCTAAAACAAAGCTTCAAAATGAGCTAAAGCATTCTGCAGTGTTTCGTTCTGACTAACTGCTCAGCCCATCTCTTTCCTGCTCGCCCTCCCCTTCACTCCAGCCACACTGACTCTCTTTCAGTTTGTTATACTCTCATGCTGACATCCATCACAGGGTCTTCTCTCATGTCCTTCCCTCTGCCAGAGAGACTCTTCTGTCCTTGATATAGCTTGTTAGGCTTTACTCATCCTTCAGATCACTGCTTAGGCATTATTTCCTCAAGGGAACCTTCTGTTACCTCTCTGACCCACTCATATTAGCATATCTTGGGCTCCAACAGCATCATGTAGGATTTGTCATGGATGAAGTTGTATATTTCTGTGTGACTATGTTTATTGTTGTATCTTTCCCTAGTAAACTATAAAACACATGAAGGGCAGGAACTGACATTTTTGTTCACCACCAGGTTCTAGAAAGTTGCACAGTTCCCAGAATATAAGTCCTCAATAAAAAAAAAAAAAAGTAAATAAGTAGACAAATCAATATAATGAATGAAAATAATAATAAATGCTATATGCTTTTGTACTAGTGACTTCATCTCTCTAGTTCTGATTTTAACTCTGTGAAATTTGGGGGTGGCAGGGGGAGCAAATGAGGAATGAACATGAGAAGGAATTCAGAAGGCACCTAGAACTGCCAATGACTCAAATTCCTTGGCTCTAAAATGCAAAAAATTTTTAATTATAATGAAATAATATCCACAAAGAAAGTTGTGCTCATGCTGAGCTCACAAATACATGCCTTTTCCCCCATAAATAGAACAAACAGATGCTATCTGCAAGGCCCACAGCACATCTGCGCAGATAAAGCAGCAGTGCTCAAAGTGTCCTGGGAAAGAAGTGATTTACATGTTTGCTCTCTGACAGTGCACATGCTCACACGTTGCTTCCAGAAAGCACTGACCTGGCCACATTCAGAGAATCCAGGTTGTGGTTGTGGATGTATTCTTCGGGTTCACCTTCAGTCAGTGTGTTTAAGAAACAGTCATGTTAAAAAAAAAAAAAATTAAAGAAAGAATTGCTGGCTGGAGGGCTTCTTCCCTCCCTGTCACCCTCCCTTTCTCAAGCTTTCCCATTTGAGTGTTGTCAAGTTATCATGTACTAACTAATCAAAACAAAGGGAATATGAGACATGACTAAAAGTTTTATGCCAAGTATGAAAGCCGCCTGAAGGATGTGGTGGCACCAGCCATTCAAAAGACTCAACTTCTTTCTGACAAAATAAGACTTTGATATGCTTACAGTATTTTCTTCTAAGGATTTTGAAATCTCCTTTTTTTTAAGTATTTAAAAAGGTTATCTAGTAAAGAGTTTTCTTAAGCAAAGTAGACAAACTGGCATATAATAGGCATATAATGTACTTTTTTTTTTTTTTTAAGATTTTACTTATTTATTAGTTAGAGAGAGAGCACAGGCAGACAGAGGCAGAGGGAGAAGCAGGCTCCCTGCCTAGCAAGGAGCCCGATGTGGGACTCGATCCCAGGACGCTGGGATCATGACCCGAGCCGAAGGCAGCCGCTTAACCAACTGAGCCACCCAGGCGTCCCTATAATGTACTTTTTTAAAAAAGATTTTATTTATTTATTTGACAGAGAGAGAGAGGGAGAGATCACAAGTAGGCAGACAGGCAGGCAGGCGGGGGCGGGGGGGGGAGCAGGTTCCCTGCAAAGCGAGCAGAGAGCCAAATGCGGGCCTCGATCCCAGGACCCTGGGATCGTGACCTGAGCTGAAGGCAGAAGCTTTAACCCACTGAGCCACCCAGGCGCCTTAATGTACGTTTTTAAAACAAGGCAGTAGCTGACATAAATTGAAAGTGATTTCTTTATTCCCACAAGAGACAATGCTAAGAGGTGGGAATGGGAATTATTTGCTCTGGGAGCCCTGGCCACAGAGCAGTTTAATCTAATTTGCATGTGAGACTGGGAGTTCCTGGAATTGCATTCCCTTGTGGCCCCTACACTCCCATCCCTATTTCCACCACTGACTACGTGCTGCTTTTTATGGTAACTGGACATGAAGCTTAGTAAAAGCAGCAATACAGCCAATCACTTAGAAAATCCAGCAAATATACTATAATATGGTGACATCTTCAAGAACCTTTGGAAGTTACTAAAATAAACAGGGAATACTCTATCTACTGACAGTTAAGCCAAAAAAGAAAAAAAAGTTAATGTTTCCCACTCAATATATTTTCTCCTTTCAAACTTCGGACAACTTTGCCCTGCCACACCCAACTACTCGTGACTGGTTCCAAACAGTGACACCAGCTGATGAAAGATGACATTCTTGCAACTCCTTCCCTCAAAAGACTCATGGTGAGATGGCCCTTCTCCAGTAGACTATATACTTCATCATCTGTGTCCATCCTTCTGTCCCCGGAGAGACAAGTTCCAAGGGGAAGTCATCTTTCCGAGGCAGCTCTGGATCAAACCTTGGGAATTAAAACCAGGATGTGCAGACCAGCTTGGACTGCTGGCTACCCCCTCGGAAGCTGAGTCACTGACCTGGCGGTTCATTTAATCACTTGGAAAGTGGTTAGACTGAACAGGACATGTAGTGATTAGTAATTCAGACTGGTCTCAGAGCTTCGTGTTTTTCACTGTGGGACGCCAACTGCAGCTTTTCTCTTGGAGTCAACAGGAAGTAAGAATGGCAAGCCAAATTTGACACCACTTGACGTAACCAGGGATAGACTTCATCGTTATTTCTCAACCCAATAACACAGAGATTTTGAAAGTGAGTCCTTCTAGCTAAACACATCAACCAAGTACCAGGTCAGAATAAAGAATAAAGAACTGAAGAAAACCTGTTTTGATAACTCAGATTTAACCTTTTCTTGTTACTTGGCTTTCATTTACTAAAAAGTAAATTTTAAAAATTCCTAAAGTCTCAATCTGAAGGTGCTATGAATAAAGAGAAATAATATTTATCAAGTAAGCTATTCCTCACACCAATAAGAAAAAGACTGTGATGAAGCAAATACAAAATCTACTTTCCTGATGATTTTTTTCATCATGCTGCGTTTGTGGAATATCCTAAACTGGGCATGGTAAGACATGGCCAGGCAGTCAAAGTGAAACAAATAGGATTTTTATGGAACATTTCTTACCTCTGGTTATAATGATTGGTGCAACAACACTAGAGTTGTGGTACTAGCAATGAGACTTAAAATGTGATCATTTCACAAGGAGAGTTTTGTAAAGGAAACCAACTTGTGTGTCTTTGGACTCACCCCTATTTTTTCTTTGTTTTCTGTCTTCCTCTCCAATTCATCCCACACCTAGATAGACCCCAGCTTCCTTTTACTAAAATATAACTTCTGTGCATTTATTCACTTGAAATTGGTTGGACCTGACCACATGTCAACGATCACTTAGCGAAGCACAGAAAAGATGATGATGGCCTCACACTTGAAGAATTTATGGGCAATGGTGCTTCTCCAGTCAAGAGTCCTCTGGTTGTCTCTGGGACTGTGAGACCCAGTTTAAACTTTAACTTGATATTCTTAAACTCCTAAACTAAGCCTTTATCAAAAGTATCTTCTCTCAAAATACCCAATGTCAACCTCACACTTCTGACACTCCATCTCATAGCCTCAAGTGCCCCTTCCTTTGCATATCCAGATTCCCTTAGAACCTAACACACTTACCTTTAACCAAACCATCTCTGATCTCCCAGTCTTTCTGCCTTCCTAAATTCCAATAGCCCAGATTATCTATACTAATTTTTCAGCTTGACACCATCCCACATACCCTGTCCCAACCAAAATGCAGCCATAGATGCATAAATACAATACGTACATACAAGTATACATATATACATACCTGTGTATTAAAGAAAAGGAGGGGTGGAGCTGGATTTGGGACATTCATTCTATAATGAAATGTGGGCCAAGTGCTCCACTGGTGTCATGAAGCTGGGACTTTTATTTAACCAAAAAAAAAGAAAGAGGGGGTGAGGGGTCCTAAGCCATTTTGTTAGAAAGAATATAAATTTTGATTCTTACCAAAGGAAGCTTCACTTATTTCAGATTCTTTATGAGAAAACAGTAAAATGGAAGGCCTGGCTCTTTCCCCATATTCCTCTGCAAGGCCCCAGAGTTTCTCCTTCCTGCTCCTTCACTCTGACCCTGCCCACTCACACCTTGACATCATCCCAAGGAGACATCAAACATAGCACTTCCCCTTTCTTCAATTCAACAAAGGTTGAGTGGAAGGAATAGTCTACCAGGGCTTTCTTTTTGACAAGGCCAAGAGAGCAACCTCAGGAAGGAGAATATCAAAATGTGGAAGAATCAAACAGGAGAGGTCTCCCTGGATTGAAAGAAAGGGAGAGTAGGAGTGCTCCTGTGAAAAAGCCTTGAAAGACCTAAGCAATATGGCCCCATCTCCTCATGTGGGACAAAGGATTAAACTGTCTAGTGACCTGGTTCCCGATTCTCTCCTCCCTTCCTCATGACCTGGAACTCTAAGGAAATTAGTTACCCAAACTTTTCAGTTTGGGTAGAAAAGAAAAAAAGAAAAGAAAAAGACCAGTAGTTACAAATGTGGAATAAACCGTCAAGGGTTGTCCCTGTACATCACTACTCATTATAAATGAGTCCTGACAGTGACTAGGAATCTAGGAAACTCTAGTGCCAAATGTCACCCTGCTTCCCACCCACCCCCACTCCAGTTTCCATCACCTCCAGCAGATATCCTGAGGGCTGAAGTATACCCAGGTTCGAACACTGGAGGAGCAAAGACATCCTTTCTTTGATTGTGGAAACTAGGACATTTAAAAAGAAGGCTTCCTTTGACTCTCTGTGTCTTTCCACCTGACCACTGATGTTTCAATCACAATTTAAACACTCTTTCATCTGATGAATCATCTTCAGTCTTATGAATTATTGTGTCAAAATAGTTTCTCAAAATAGGTTCTTAAAAGTGTCACTTTGGGAAAAGTACTCATGGGCAGCTACTCTACCCAAGCTATATTTCTACCTATGGATCACAGAGTCCAGCCTGACCTTGCAATAATTTTAATTTCCTCTTTCTATGTTCCCTACAACTTTGAAGCCAACTGTCATTCATTTTGTTACGCAAACCCAACAGTATCAAGCACATGGTACATCGATAGCTACAGCCTTTGTCATGCGTGCCTACTATACTCATTTAATACATGTGCCAGGATTCAATGCATTCTTAATCAATTTCTTAATCTATAAAACATATAATAATAATACATACCCATAACCATAGAGTTGTAAGGATTAAACGATTTAGTGTAACTGTATGTATTTAAACTAGGCCTTACTAAACTTTTCTGTTAAAAAACCAGGTAGAAATATTTTAAGCTTTGTAGGTTATAGAGTCTCTGTCTCGATTCACCTCTGTCATTCCTGAGCAAAATCAGGCAGTGACCAATGAGTGTGTCTGTGTTTCAATAAAACTTTATTTACAAAAGAGTTGGTAAGCTGGATACGGCCCACAGACAACAGTTTGATGGCCCCAGACTTAAAGGAGAAGCATTCAATAAATTTGTTGTTCACACATGTATAATCCTAATCACTAATGACAGTTCTTCATTTTCACATTTTGTTTATCTTTCCTAATAATATCTGTAATTGAATTCTAAATACCTTATCTTACCTATTACCACTGTGGTCATTGATGAAGACAAAAAAGTAGGAGGATTTTTTTTTTTAATCTTGCTTATACATGCATATCATCTAGTGGTAGAAAAGTGTAATTGCAAGATTTTATTTATTTTATTTTTTTTCCAAATGCCCTGATCTTGTTCTAGTACATCCTTGGTAAGAGGGCTGCTTCCTTGGTCTGCCCACAGTGGACATCTGCAACTAAACATCCAGGATGAGTTCAACCCACCTGGTTACAAGGAACTTTCTAACAGGCCTTTGATGGGGGTTCTTACAACTCAAGGTTTTGTGTAGACAGCCGAAAGTATTCACTTAGGAAGAAAGAAAGAAAATGATCCTGTTTAAGAAGTAAACTATTATTTATTAACCAGCTTACTATGTTTTGTGTGTGTGTGTGTGTGTGTGTGTGTGTGTGTGTTTAATGATACTAACAAGTACTTCAGAGAAACAATACAGTATAGGTACCCTTTATCTTAAAATTAGCCTTCACTAAAGTATTGAATGAACCCGTAGCATGAAGTAGAGGCAATTCTTTGAACCCAGGTCATAATTTTCTCTATATCTTTAGTCTCTAGTATCTTGTGGTCACCTTCTATACCCCGTACTTATCTACATTCCATGATGACCCATATACATTTGCTACTGCTTCATATCACTGCCAATAGTACTTACCATTGAGAATTCTCAGTCTCTCTTTCTGCAACTATGCACAGGTTAGAACTTAGATAGTGGTTTCACAAAAGCTACCATTCTAGCTCTTCATTTTTAATATTTTCTGCAGAGATCCTGTCTATCAGCATATTCTGAGATTTTTTTTTGATAATGAAGATATCTAAAGATGATTTTTAACTATGTGTTATTATAATGCAGTGGGGAGATCAGGAGACAAATGTTTTAAATGCCTTTTTTAATAGTGAGGAAAAAAATCTTCTATTTCTTTGATGTGTCTCCCTCACTAAACAGAAGTCTTTATAGGCATTTTGGGTGTTACTTCATAAAAAGAACCCTGACTTATAAAACTCTGATTTTTCTTCCTTCCTATGGAATCAGTAAGAAATCACTGGGTCCATATCCCATTAGCAAGTTCATATCCCACCATTGGGTATGACTGAGGGATGAAGTTGAAATGCTTTGTCAGAATTCTCAGAGACAGCCTCTTGCTTCTGCAACCCACCCCACCCCCAGATGGCTCCCTCTGTTCTCATTCTTCCTGTGAGTCTCAAGCCCTCTCTTACTGTCACCACCATAACCACCCCATCAGACCTTCTATAGCAGCTGGCCAGCCTGGGGCTTGCTTCCCTGTTTTTCTTTTGGTAGTCTCACTTCCTGGACATCTGAGCTCTTTTCCCTTCATTCCCACAGCCTTGACTTAGACTATCTCCTTCCTCTGCTTTTGAGGAAATTCTCAACTCCGTTCTCCATTTACAAACAAAAGTCCCTGTTGGTTTCCCCCAGATCTTGAAGCTGACCAGAAAAAGTGGACTGAATTGGCCACAGGACTATTTGGACTCTCTTTGTGATTTTTGGCTACCTGCTGTTCCTGATAGTTTACACTGACATGTCAGATTTTCCACAGTGGTCATGTAACATGCCCACTCCTCCTTACTCCTACATTGGGACTCACCCAGCTAAGCTTTAGGATGTTTGGGGGATTTATGTATAAAAAAAGGGCTGGACATTAAGATGACCCAGACAAAGCTCTTACAAGACCATACTTCTGCCCTAGGCTCTGATAGAAATTAGCTAAGAGATCACTGGACAACAATTTCCTCATTAAATATTAGGAAGTTGGCCTCAATGTGCAATCAAGTCCCTCTCAGCTCAAATAATCTATCATCTTAGATGTACCTCAGATTATTCTGAAAGAGGCCACCTGGGATCTAATTACAACCCACTGGTCCTCATTTAGGTAAAAGTTGGAAAACAGGACTTTGGAATGCCTGATCCTATCAACCTTCTGCCCTCAGTTACTAGTATCTTTAAACTCTGAAGTTCTTACTGTCATTATCTGGGTTGAGATAAATTCTTCACTTTTGGCATTGTTTACCATTTCTTCCAGAAATGCCCTTACCACTGAAGGATCATCCAACATGGATTTGAAACTGTCTAGTTATCAATCCTGAGCCTGTTTCCTGTTGGAGTTGTCTTCCCTCCCATATCAAATTCCTCAGGGCCCTAACTTGGGGGTGTCTGGATTTAACATGGACTTTACTGCCCTCCATCTTAGAAAGGATCTGGGGATCCTTCTGATGCTATGTAGGTTTCCTTGAATTTCAGAATTTCTGTTCCCAAGTTCTACAAGAAAGAGATATTTTTGAATTTTTATTTGTGGCATATATCCTGCTTATGCCAGCAGATGCGTCAAAGATACCGCAACTAAAATAGGGTTTTTATAGAAAAACAGAATTTAGGGCCTTAATTAATTGCTGACATCATATGTACTCCCTCAGAAAACTAGCTATTCAAAAATGACTCTGCCCCCTTCTAACATAATCTACCTCCTACCCCTTCATTATTATTAAGGACATATGTACAGAAACAGAATCTGTGCCTTGTCAGACTTCTTCCATGCCAGCCGCTCATACCCCAGTTGATGTTATAACCCTCCCTTTTTCACATCACAATTGGTTATTGTGCAAATGAGTATATTCTTCCAGGAACAGACTGTGACTTTAGGTGGTGCAAGAACAGGTATCGGAAGCAGATGAACTCTTAGCTAGCCAAGACTGGGATCTTACCACAAATGTCCTCAATAAGACAGAGGAAAAAAAATAAACACAAAGAGAAACAAAGTAACAGAATAAAAGGTGAGGTAAAATTATTTTAAAAGAAATTTGAAGCCAAGTTTTCAAGGAGATGTCAGCTATTTTATAGGATGTACATAAATTTTCCAAGTTTTCATTCTCAAGATTAAAATCTATAAAGAGGACCCTTGTAGATTCAGCCTACATTTTGAGATTTACTTCTCTACATTTCCTGCACATCTAACCTGTGTTCCAACAAAACAACTATTTCACTACTTTTTGTTCCCAAATATATTTGTATACCATTATGTATATTAATCCCACCACCTGAATGCCTATTTTCAGCCATAAAAAAAACTATGCATTCTTCAACACAACTATCACTCTCCTCACCAAGCCTTAAAATGTAAAGTAAAAATAATAAGCAAGCCATCGAGAGATCAGATTAGATATTGCAGATGGACTCCACCTGGTAATTTTTTTGGTGGTTCTAATTTTGGAAGCAGAGACACAGAGGACTTCAGAATTAACCTACAGAGAAGAGACTTGATAAGCCTATCAGAGAACTTTCTAGAACTGTGTTGTTCCTTGATGGTAATTTAGTAGACTACTTCCTAAAAATCACTTTATATCATATGCCCAAAATTATGCACTTCTCATAATCAGTCAGTGTGATGGTCTTTGAGTATATACTGGGAAGAATGCCAGGTACAATGGGAAACACAAACATACACAAATAAAAATTAAAGGAAACTACAAAAAGAAAATTCGGTATTTCAATTGGGAGAGCTCCATTTTATTGATGCCTCCCATGTTCAGACAGTTTTTTAAGCACTTTATACAGTACCTAATACAGCGAGCCTTCATTAAAAACAAAAACAAATTTAAAAAAAAAAACACCTATGATATAAGCATGGAGAATCTTCACCTTAACAGTTGGGGAAGAGGGTTCAGAAACTTGCCCAAGGTTCCACAGTTAGTGTATGAAATCCCAAGTTAATCCAATTTTAGAGCCTAAATTCTTAGCTCCTCCTCACAGGCTTTTCCATCACTTTCCAGAAGCAGGCCAGCTGTTGTCTTACCTCACCTGGCAGGTTCTCTCAACCTTTGCATGCCCAAGAGTTAGCTGCAAATCCATGAATTTGAGTCAGCCATGAGTCAAGAGTACTTTAGAAACACTGGTCCACCAGAAAAAGCTCTAAAGACAGTTAAGAGCCTTCAAGTTCCTTCCCTGTCTCCTCCTATGTTTCCTGACTTCAGCCAAACATTTAATTCTCACCTTCAAAAACTACACGTGCTCCTCAAACTGCCTGAAATCCTTCATGGAAAATGGCTACTCTTGTATATTTCCTCTGTAAGCCTTTCTGCCTTGCCAGGCACAATTTCTTCTTCTGAATTCATCTGAAACATCCTTTTATACATGGCTCTTTTAGCTTTAGCAGTTCACAGTACTTTAATTTCTTGTTCACATTTCATGTCTCCCACTAGCCTAGGAACTCTTCGAAACCTAAGTGCTCTGTCTTATTTATCCCAGCTCATCAATGCTTAATAACATGCGCTGAATAAATGAACATATTAAAAGACGGATGTTTTACATATATATACAAACATATATCTGTTCAGAGCTTTGAATGTCAGAAAAAGTTTGATGTGCCAATTCAGTGCATAATTTTTGGAAATTAGTTATCGGAATTTAACAGTTTTTAAAAAATATATGCTTCTCAAAAAATGAGATAAATTCAAGTATCACTGCCCTCCTATTTGGGAAACATGGTTCTCGCAACTCTCATGGGAAACACAATCAGAAATCAAAGGCAGAGAAGCAGTTGAGTAAACATTTATTGCATTGAATTGTATGTAATTGAACTGAATTAAACGGAAAAGCAGTCTTAGGTTCCACTGATGGAGATCAGGGAGCTATTTGGGTGAAAAGTCAACCCAGATGAAAGAAAAGGGCTGTTTGTGGTATCGAGAGCTCTGGGTCAGAACTCCTGGACCCTGGCTCCACATTACCATCACCTGGGGAGCTCTAAAAAAAATTCTGGATACATGGTTCCCACCTTTAGGACATCTAATTTAATAGACTTGAAGCATGGCCTTGGCATCAGGATTTTTTTAAAGCTCCCTAAATGTTTTTAATGTGCAACCAGCCCTGAGGTGACTCCTCCAAAGAAAAGGGTACTCAAGCATTATCTGTGATTTCTGGGGCTGGGTAAAAGGGGAAAGGAGGGGATAGAAGTCTCTGGTACTGAGTCCACTTGCATCTCATTTCAGACTTTGTGAGGCAAGATTTTACACCTTCCAAAAATCAGCACAGCAGAAAGCTTGCCCACATCCTGAACTTCCAGAACTTGTGTGATGGAAGGTGCAGAGGGAGGATCACTTATAAGCCTATCAGACACACCCTGTGCTACAAATTCAGCATGTTGACTGCGATTTGGTTCCAGACAAGCAGCTCTCTTCTACTTCTGTTGTATATGGTTGGCACCAGGTAAAAAGATCCAAAGAGAAACACTTGGGAAAGGCTGTGATACAGCCACAGCTGTGCCTCAATATGAAAAAAAAACAAAAAACAAAAACTGTTTGAGGCTTCCCCTTCTCTGCAAGGCTTCTGGCTTCTTCAGCACTTTGTTTTCCTGTTTGGAAACAAATGAAACTCAAAAGTTTCAAGATGCTTTGCTACAATTACACAATCTTTTCCCCTTCCCTCTCATCCACAGCCTGCAAAACGGCAGCCCCTCATCTTCCAGCCAGAGCCACTGGACGTTCCCCAGAAGGTCATTCTCCCCCTAAAGCTGCCGCTTCACAGCGAACTCGAAAACCACTTGGCTTCTCTCACTTAAGTGTTGTGTTTTTCTGCTGTGTTTCCAAAAGGCTCTTGGAGATTTTATGTTTGTATTTTCCCCTTTTCTGGCTTCATGTTCTCCTATGTAAATGAAGAAAGCTCTTCCAGTAGGGAAGAATGGCACAGTTGGAGAGTTTGCTGATTTCATACACATTTGCTCTCATTTAAGGTAACTTTGCATATCGGCATTATGTACTGCTTAACGGAAATCCAGAACAATTTAAGAAAAAGCCCTTTTTAAAAATCAATTCCAATTAAGGACAAAGCAAATTAAAGTGGAGCCATACAAATTCATCTAAGAAATAAATATTGTAGCCATACTACTGAATGTTATTAAATTTTATTTATTTCAATCTTTTTTCAGTTATTAAGTATGCAACATTTTCCCTGCTAAATCTTTTCTTGTATAGACTCTTCAGATTTGAAAACTGCTTCCTTTATTTTATGATTATGTTTATACATTTACCTTTTAGTACTACCTGAAGCCCATTCACCTTCCCCCCAATATAGGAAAGGAAAAAAAAAAAAAATCAAACGGTGAAAATCCAGGGAGCCATGGCCAAAGAGACTTCCTATCAGTTTTGTCTTTTCCTGGGCCAAGATTAGGTGAAGAAAGTGAAGCAATAAAGTACTATCTGAACATAAAAGGAAAATCAAGAACACCAAAAATGTCTTTATTTAAACTTCTGATAATTTCGTTCATCGTGAAACACTTGCATTAATTCTGATTTTTTAGAATACTACATTAAAATATCATTTCTCTTGATTACTGAGTGTTTTGGTGCCCCCTTAAATTTTGTGCCCAAGTCTCAGTTTTGGTCCTCCTTGAAAGACTAGGAACCAATCACAGAGGTTGACACAGCAAAGGATTCAAGCAGTGGATATACTCATTGGGGAATTTACACTGGGGAATTGAGAGACCTGGGCCTAGGTGTTCCTGCGTATTGGCAATGGAGTTCTGCCAAACAAGGTTAGCAGAACTAATTTCTCAGGGATATTAGAGGCCATTGAAAACTCCATTTTAGTCTGCGGATTGTGTCTAGAAAAAAAAAAAAAAAAAAACTAGGTCATATGACTTGGGAGGTGTCCTCTGAACAAAACCAGAACTCAACCCAGAATGCCTGCCTACCTCCCCTGCCTGCCTTAGGAATCAAACTCACTCAGTTCAGTTCAACATGATATTTGCTGAGCCCCTCCTATGAGTCAGACATTGTGCTTAGTGCTCTGATACAACTATGAATAAGATAACCTCAACCCTGCTCCTGCAGACTTCCCAGCCTATTGAAAAAGTCAAAACAGGTTAAAAAAATTAAAAACCCAGTGATATCAGTGCTATAATAAAAGCAGTAAAAGGAGAGCCTCAGCACAGAGGCAAAGTCTCCAGATCTTGAGAAAACCCTCCAAGTGGTGGCACAGAAAAGGAGGAATCAGTACACGTGGGACCCCTCAACTCATGTACAAACTAAGATTCTAGAACTCTGAAAATGTCTGTGTGGCTAAGACCTCCTGCAAAGCACAACTTGAAAACATACCTCAGACCATCTGTATTGTGCAAATACTGCCTGCCATCTCCACACCCCTGTCAGTAGGACATGTGCTTTGAGTTGTTTTAACAGTAGTAATTATGGTTCATACTCAGCTATCTACACCCTCTAGTCTGGTTTCATTGGTGACCAGGAACAAACATTTGTTAAACAGCTGGACAAAGGCAAGGGTACCAAGTCTTATAGTAAAACAATTTACCTCTATTTAAAGCTAAAGCCTATTGGAATTGAACCTTGACTTCCTTATCAATGGTATGGCTGCTAGTACCGTGCCATCAGTCACTTTCGTATGAAGACTCAGAAGCAGTTTATTTAAGATTCACTGTTGGGGTCATAAATTGTGTAAGTAGTTGGGGAAAGATGGAGGAGAGCATAGTTGAGGGAAGATCCTTTACTCAATTCCTACCTCATACATGGATACTAAGTTCCTAGGATTCTGTGCATTTAGAAGAAAAGACTGAGCTCACTGATATATGAACCTGTTTAACTTGCATCTAAATGTTTAATCAAAACATCTGACTCTATTTCCACAAACTGTGTCTTCACAGAGTGAAACCTGGGCTGTGGATTTCCTGAACTCTATAGACATTGAAGTAGATAGTCCTGTCCTGTCAGAGGAGCACTCATTCCCATTCTTGACGTTTCCTTCCAGGTGGAGGGTGATCAATGGCAGATGCTCCTGCCTCCGGTCTAGCCCCTCACTCCCTTCCCTCCTCCTGGACTGGCAATGGAGTTGAGCTCTGTCGTGTCCTACTGAGAGGAAGCTGTCAGGAGGAAACACATGTCCTTTGCTCCTCTAGAATGAGGCCAGTGCCCCAGGCCAGTTGGAAGGGTGGAACCCCTGGCTCCTGCAGGGGTTCTCTGTGAAGAAGCCATAGACACAGGCCCCCGTCTTCACTTTCAGTTTCAGTTGTCATAAGAGTGACATTTTTGTCTCTCAGTTGGTTTAGATCTTAAGCAGAGAGGAGGTTTGCTATTTACTGTCCTTCTGCCCTCTGACCCAAGAATTCTCCTTTAGTGCCTAATTGCTTAGATACCTAATCTAGCAATGTCACAACGAAATGCTAAAGCTGGAAAGAATCTCAAAGCCTTTGAAATCAACCTTTTGTCTTTCAACAGAACAGGGTAACGTACAATAGAACTGAGCACTTAATAATATGTCCTCCTTTGCTCATCAATTGCTTAATATGCCTTGTATCTTTAACATTTTCTATAGCCAATAAGAAAGCATAACATCAGACCCATTTTACAGATGAGGAAAGTTTTCAAAACTGGCCCTGTTATATAACCAGTGGTGGAATCAGATTGAAAGCCATATCTGTTTAAATCCAGAGGCCCCTGGATTAATCTAGAAGATAGTACTTACCATCCCATCAAAGGGATGGCCACATTGTGCTTAAGGATCAAACACAACAGTTGATTTAAAGAATACTAAAAAGTAAAGTTCACAACAACATACTTGACGATGCAGAGTGTCTTGCCTAGCCTGCACAGGACACCAAAACCTTGAGACTTGTCAGTACAAAGCACTGTTCCAGCCTTTTTTTTTTTTTTAATTGTTCCAGCCTTTAATGCTGAAAAAAACACAAGTTCTGCTGGGCAGATTGACTAGGAAAATGTGGTGCTTCTATCAGAAGTTTGTAGTTTTAAAATTCCCTTGTGTTTTAGTGGCATCAACACACAAAGGGAATTAAGCCATTTTGATCTCCAATAATGAAAAACATGGCTGACGTTCAGACCTGAAACTATTTAACGCAAGTTAATCCTTGAAACAAATCTGGAATGAAATGAGGGAGAAAAAAAATCTTATTATGGTAGACATCAACTAATGGGTTGCATTTCTTTCTTCTCAATTAGAAATGGCAGAGGGGTTTTAATTATTTTTCCTTAGCAAGCACATCAAAACATATCTACACAAAAACACAGCAAATATGTTATAAACTTATTTAAGCCAAAGAGCTCGTCAACACTGTTTGCAATTATGAAATCATTTGGGGATATGGTATTTTTTTGGAAAGAATTGTTTTTCTCTTAGATGCAAACCACATCACAGTCCATCAGGCATAAATCTATTATTGTATCTTCAAGAGCAAAAATGGAAATTGTGCAACAAAGGCGCCACTGATAAATGCAACTAGCCCCCCAGAATCATTGGGATGATCTCATTAGTTAGGAGAGATAACAGGGAATGTTATGGTTTCAAAAATGCTCTTTTGGGGGAAAATATTGCTGAAATTAAATGTTCCCAGATTTCCAAAGAGGAATTTGGGGGGACTTTATTCCCCCAACTCCACAGGTTATCATACATTAAAAGAAAAGGAGGCTTTTTCAGAGATTTTTTTGTCACTTGGTCAGCAGCAGAGGGCATGGTAGAGATGGAATCGAACAACAAAATGCACCTGATGAGATCACAGCACCAGGAGTCGGACAGCCTGCATCTCAATTCTGGCTCTTCACTTGACACTATATAACTCTAACCTATTTGTGTGTTAGTTTCTTTATTTAAAAGACTGGATAAGAATAGCATCTACATTCTATGTTTGCTGTAAGTATTAAATGACATAGTAAATCTAAAGTGTATAATATGTACTCTACAGCTATTTATTGGTATTATTATCACCCTAATTATCGTTACATCAGTTATCAGTAGAAACACATGACAGAATAATTAGACCATAATCTAGAAGTGGTGCGAGGTCAGGCCAAAGAGTCAGAATTGGGATTTTACAGATTTTAAAAACCAGAGTTAGGAAACCAAAAATAAGGATAAAATGAGTTAGGAACCCAAAAGGTTATATGAATAATGAAGAAAAATACAAGGATGACAAATTTAGGAAAGGTGCCAATAGATGAATGACTTTGTTTCAAGCTCAACTTTGTCACAGCAGAGATGCCCCACCAAATCACATATTCTTTCTCTGTCACCTAACTAATTACTGCCCCTTATCTTATTCTGGCTTCAGAAATCACTATTTAAAATGAGTACAGAAGGACGCCTGGGTGGCTCAGTTGGTTAAGCAGCTGCCTTCGGCTCAGGTCATGATCCCAGCGTCCTGGGATCGAGTCCCACATCGGGCTCCTTGCTCGGCAGGGAGCCTGCTTCTCCCTCTGCCTCTGCCTGCCACTCTGTCTGCCTGTGCTCTCTCTCTCTCTCTCTCTCTAACAAATAAATAAATTTTAAAAAAAAATGAGTACAGAAAACATGAACTGAGTTGTAACTGACCGGGATTCAACACCAAGGTCCCAGTTTCTGAGAGACGTGGGGAGGAAGTGGTTATAAGGCAAGGGCCAACAATGGGGTCAAAGGCAAATATTTTCTCACAAAGAAGAAATGAAAGCCCCGAGTCTAAATCCAAGAAGATGGCCATTTCTGAGCCCACAGTAAGGTTATTTTCATGTTGATAACTGAAGGGTTCTTAAATTTTCCATATTTGCATACTTCTCAAAATAATGATCTTATGCAAGGATTGTCATTTTAAAAAATCAATTCTGACGCTCCATATGAATCAGAGAGATGTAGGACTGCAAAATATTCCTCAGGATTCTTATGCACACTAAACTTGGAGGACAAATAGACTACAGCCTAAGTTAGCCTAGGGCATTGGTCCCAACTGAGGCAATAGGAGATGTAGAAAGACAGGGAGCCAGTCAATCACTGTATGATCTGGTCCTCCAAGTTCCCCCAATGCAACCTTTATTAAATTTAATAGTTGCAACCATTCACCATCCAATGAAGATTATTAAAAACTGTGAGGACAAAAAAATAACTTGGTGACATAATTCTGCTTCCCTCATCATAGAACAAAAATTTCAGGGTGGCAGTATATTAGAATCAACTGGGGCAACTGTCAAACTTTGAAGGCATGTCCTCTACCATTATCTTGAAGGCTATAGGACAAGACTAAAGAACTGGAAGATGCAATCCCTACATTAGGATAGTTGTTGCAGAGTAGGAAAATGAGATAAACACAGTAAGCATTCAATGAGTATTTGCTGAAGTGAACTGAGTGACAGCTGTCCATAAGAACTTGAAAGGTTTGCAAGTAGAATAAGAAAAAAGTCAAATGTACAATATTTATTGAGAACTTATATTCCAAACTAGGTATAGATACCAGACAGGACTCTTTTCCTGTTACTGCCATGTCTGCAGCCCTCTTCTGAAGGTGACTGCAACACAGGCAGTCTCTAATTAAGTACACCTATAATACTCTTAAAATAGGACATTCTACTATGTAACTCGTGGCCCTTGGGCACAAAAGGGCACCTGAGACAAGGTAAGGCAAGCTACCTCCTGCCCAATAGCCTATGAGGTCACTGCTTCAAACTTTTTACCCTTAAAGTAGCAATTAACCAGCTTACTTATATTCCCCTGGAAATGTGAGCCTCTCTTTTAAACTTAATTCTGACCCACACACTATTAGAGATTCTCTTCCCCATTTTAATAATGAGCAAAACTGGATAGAAGCAAGAATAAACAATATTCCATGTTAGATCTTTGTGATGTATAAGCTTGTACAGATGACTGAACTAGAAACTCTAAAATAAATACTACTAAAAAAAAAGGAAGAAGAAGAAAATCAATAAAAAGGAAAAATTCTCAAACAACTAGAGCTATGTCAAAGCAAGTTATTGCAGATTCAGTGGAATTTCTACACAAAGGTTGAATAACCTCTGCTTGAGGAGGCCAATCTGGGAAGAAAAATCTGGACAAGATGGTTTCTACAATTTCTTCCAACCTAAGATATTATAATTTATTGGCAAACAGCTGGGCACCATATTAAGTTAATTCCTTTTCTGTCTTGGCAAATGTAAAATGTATTCTTACAGAAACTTCTATTGGCAGTGTGGTTGTCTTGTAAAAGTAGAAAAGAAACTGAGAAAACTGTTTATTTTCTTCTCAGGATTTTCAGAGATGGCTTATGGTAAAACAGGATTCAAGGGATATGCGAAGTATAGCACAGTGGTTAAAAACACTAGTAAAAAAGGGTTTGAATCCTGGCTCTGCCACTTATGAGCTGTATGAGTTTGGACATGTTATTTAGCCTTTCAGAAATACATTTTCCGGGACGCCTGGGTGGCTCAGTTGTTTAAGTAGCTGCCTTCGGCTCTGGTCATGATCCCAGCGTCCTGGGATCGAGTCCCACATCGGGCTCCTTGCTCAGCAGTGAGCCTGCTTCTCCCTCTGCCTCTGCCTGCCACTCTGTCTGCCTGTGCTCGCTCACTCTCCCTCTCTCTAACAAATAAATAAATAAAATCTTAAAAAAAAAAAAAAAAAGAAATACATTTTCCTCATTCAAAACAACTTACCTCACAAGGTTATTGAGAGAATAAAATAAAGCATGTGAAGTAGCACAGAGCATATATCAAACTGTCAATAAATGGTAACCATTAACTAATATACATTAAGTTGGTTGATAGAACATCCATGTGTTTTTCAGCTTCTGTGTTACCCTGGTACTTGACTTGGCAGTTTCTGAAAATTCCTGAAGGGAGGAGGAACGAATGAAATAATGTCCAATATGTGAGGAAGAGAAAAGATACTTTCTTCAACTTGTTTTTCATCAGAAACAGAGACCGGGTTTCAGATTCCAACAGACCTGATTTTGCCTCTCTGCTCAATATGAGAAAGATCTTGAATAAATGATTTGGACCCCCTACACTTCCGTGACCTAACCTATAAAATGGGAATACATAATTAGGATCCTTTTGGCTTCAAGTAACTGAATGCCTGAGTACACCTGGCTCAAATAACTGTGACTTATTTTTCTAATATATCATGTGGTCCAGAGATAGTGAGTTCCAGAGTTGATTGTGTAGCTCAATTATTTAGAAACTAAATTAGTTTCTCTGCAATTGTCTTGGTTCCCCACCACGATCTCAAGATGGCTACATTGGTTCCAAGAATTATATTCCCACATGAAAATACCCAAAGCTGGAAGGAACTGAAAAGCACTTTCTCTTGTGTAACACATTTGCCTTTTCACCAAGAGGAAAATATTAACCAAGAAGCCTCCAGCAGATGTCTCCTTAGGTCCCATTGGTCAGAACTTGGATATATGTCCACCTCTAAACCAATCACTGGTAGGACATGATACTAAGGTTGAATCATCATTCATCATCCATGACTGGGAAAGGGGTCTATACCACCACACATCTGAACAAAGCAGAGTTTTTTTTAGTAAGGAGGAGTGTAGAGGATAGGTAGGCAAACAGTAGTGACTGCTCCTTGTATCTCCCAAGCATGTTGAAAAACTTGAATGATACTATAATGTATCAAGCACACGGTAAGTGCTCAATACATATTTGTTCCTCCTTAATAATTAAGATCTTAAAGCCATAATCCTCTGAGTTTAAACTACCCCCAAACTGGAAGTATTGACTTGCACAGATATATTAGGAATCACTCTTTAGTATACCAAAAAAATGTCTTCCCTTTAAAAAGATTCAATATCATATTCACGGAAATATTAGGTCTCCACTACATTTAAGCTCTATCTTAGTAAATATAAATTAAACAAGATATGCATAATCAATTTTTTGACACACCTCTGCTGCTTCCAATACACTTGAATTAATGCATCATCATAAACTTCATCATTTACTGATAGTTTATTGATACCTACAGAAATCATGTTTGGGGATAGGAAAATGGTGTCATACATAATCGCTGAGTTCAAAAGTTTATAGGACTAAAATGGAGTGTGGGTATTGATTTGTAGCAATAGGTCTGAACATCACATTTGCCCAAAGCAGGGTTTTCAGACAGCCCTTATTGTAAATTTCTTTGCTGATGACTGTTTACATAGTGTTTAAATACCACAAGCCTTTCTGTGCATCCTTGCCTTGCAGTTTCCTCTACCCTTTAGAAAGCTTATTCCCATCTTGTAAAATCCAACTCCATTTTTTTCTCCCCTGCAAAGACTTTCTGGTCTGCCCCCAAGCAATTATTTCCTCATCTGGTCTCCCAAAGCTACACCTCTTTTGTCCCACTTAACACTGTAATTATTTACTCATGTGTCTCTTTCTCTCACTAACCTGAGAATTCTTGCGGGCAAAGAACTGGGTCATATTCACACTGATAGCCCCAGTGCCTAGTGAATTGTTCAGCATCTATTAACATAGCAAAAGCAATAAATCTTTAGTGAAGGAGTGGTTTCAATGTTCTGCACATCTACTATGTATCAGGCACTTGTTTTTTTTTAATGGCATAATTCCATTTTTTTTAGTCTTTTTTTTTTATTTAAGCTTTTCTTATTTAAACATATAATGTAACCCCACCACCCTCTCCCAACCCCTCTACCCCCCACCCCCCTCAGTTTGTTTTATGACATTAAGAGTCTCTTTTGGTTTGTCTCCCTCCCGATCCCATCTTGTTTCATTTTTTCTTTTCCTACCACCTTAACCCCCTATCAGGCACTTGTTAAAGAAGCTTTATATACATCTTGGGTCTCCCAACAATCCAATGAATGAAGAGAATGAAACTCAGGGAGATTAAGTAATTTACCTAAATTGAATAGTTTACTGAGGCACAATCTCCATTTGAACCTATTTCTGTCCTTCTCCAAAGCCTGATACTCTCCAATATGTTATATGTTACGAAAGTTTCATGGAGAAACCTTCATGGCTGGACCAATCTCAACATTAGCCAAAAGTGCCATTTATATGTTTACTTTGACTTCTCTTGTTCTCTTTTTTACAATATACAAACAGGAGTCATACCCTTCATTTATTAGAAAGAAAAAATAACCAAAGCATACAAATTATTATTTTCATCTCCTTCTTCTAGACAAACTCAGTCCTAGAGGGCTATAATGAAAAGCTTAGTAAATGTGTGATTATTCTATAAATAAACCATCTCAAGCTGGTATTAATACAGAGTAAAGCTTGGTTGCCTACTGCTGGGGTTTTAAAGTGGTAATAACATCTCTTTTCTCACAAATGAAGAGTAGGTATGGGGGTCAAATGGAAGATAGAAATATTTATTTCTGTTAAAACTAAATTTGAAAACAGAGCTTGGTACCACACCCAGATGCCTTTTAGGGCTCAGGGCACACATCTTCAGTGAGTGTTGACTGCTAAATATCTCATAGATGACCCTCCAAGAGTTGTCCTCAGCTGATGGGGTCACTTCACTTGAGAAGTTACAAGTCCATCACTCCCTCCCTCCAGCCTATCCCAGCACCCCTGTCTCAAGGAGTTGTAACTTTGCTGTGGTCTCTATGTGCTGGGCCCTTCCCTTGCGGTGCAGGTGAACCTGACTTGAGGCCACATCTTTCCTTGGTCAGCTCCTTCCCTTTCCCTATTCTGCTTCCCTGCTCTCTTTCCTAAAGAACACTCTCTCAATAAACCTTATTTACTCAAACCCCTGCCTCAGGCTCTTCTACTAGCAAACTCAATCAAAGACACTTTGCTTAGATGTGAGGCCACAATTAGGCTTTCTAAATCCACAATCCATACCCACACCCTGAATTTAATTTTATCATCACCACCCAATCACAGGAATAGCTGGACACCAGCAAGGATGCACTAAAATGGCTTCTACAGAGAAAGGGGGCCAGAAAGAGACCTAAAATGTTTTTCCTGTACTTTTCCCTCCCAGAAAAGCAGAATAAGAGTTCCCTTCTAATCAGCACTAACCTATACAAAGCCTTGGGATGACACTGGAGAGGCACATTTCAGATGGTAGAGCCCACAGTGTAGAGATGGCTTGGTGAACTTATAACAGCTCAATTTCAGCTGCTTTCAGTCTCCTGTCCTGGCTCCTTTGTATAGGACCAACCTGCACAGTGACAATGAAGGCCTTGCCTACAGAAACATGACTAGGGATAAGCTCCCCTCCCCACTACCCATACAGAAGGGACCAACAGCAACCAACTGACAAACAAATATCTAACTCTGGGGTTCAAATCCTAGATGGCCTGTGTATTATCATGACCCTAGGCAAACTACTTCACCTCTCTTCAAATTCATTTTTCTCATCTTTAGTGTAGGGAAAATAAAAGTACATTCCTCATAGTTGTGGTGAATATGAAATAAGGTTATACACACAAGATGCCTAGAGTAACTTGTGATGGATAATAAGCTCTAAATAAATGTGAGATACCATTACTGGTCATAACTGCACATGAAAAACCATAAAAAGTGCACCTCCTTCGATTTGGGGAATAAAGTCAGGGAAAATGCCACCCTCTGGAATTGAAGAGAGTATGAGAATCTGTAGTAGAAGACACTGCCCACCAGAGAACTAGCCTCAGCTTGAGGAAATGATTTGTAAGCTGTTTGCAAATGAGAAAACGCAGATTCCCAATCTCCCAAGAAATCCAGTTACCAACCAAAGCACAGCACCTAAGGAATGTGCTCAGAAGAGCATAACTGGGATCTAATAATTATTAAACATAGTTATGACCATCTCAACGATGCTGTAATGTACCTAGCCAGTAGCACATCTCAATGGTATGTCTTATGGCTGATGTAGAAAGGGTATTGGTTAGTAACAGTTTATTTGTGCTTATCAAGTATTGTCTGGGGTGAAAAATAATTACATTTGGTGGACACAAGTCTCCTCTCATTGGAAAATTATGCTATATGAGAAAGATGAAATAATTCACAGAACTGTAATACAACTTAAGCAACATATTACTATACAAAACAGTAGTCCTAAAAGGGGACCTCCAGAACACAGCATCAGCATCACCTGGGAATTTGCTAGAAACACAAATGCTCACATTCTTCTCCTGACCTACTAAATCAGAAACTCTGGGGATAAGACCCAATGATATACGTTTATAGGCCCACAAGGTGATTCCAAGACACACTAAAGTTAAGAATCATAGTATAGACCAGGCATATTTCTGCGCTTTGACTCTGTGCTCATAAGCAACCTGGAGATGACGGATTTGATTTGACAGGCTAGTGTTCAAGAGGAATCTACTTACTAGAAAACTGTATCCTGTTCCTTAACTAACTGGCATTCCAGTCACAATAATTGCTTGAAATTTTTAGTGTGCAACAAATTCCAAGAGCTTGACAACCCTAAATGTACTGATGAGCTTCCTTCTCCACCTACTAAATCTCCTGATGGTATCTCTCTCTCTGTTCAGCCCTTAGCCATAATGATCCTTTCTGTTGAAATGAAAATAAGAAAAAAATCAACTAAGGGAATACATGTAAGGACTTAAAGATGTACATCTCACCACCATTGCCATCACCCACACACACATACCCACCCCCAGAAGAAATAAGACTCTGACCAAGAAGAACCCAAACTAATATATCCCATACACCTGTTTCCAAATTCATAGCACACAATAAATTTAATGGGAAAGGATTCAGCTTGACTAAAAACATGCCCATGACCCAATACTGAAACTCCATTTACACTGGACATAAATTAGTCTTCCCTAAATTAGAATGAGACTTACACCATGCTTCTCTTCCAAATCAAAGTCTAAAGTGTGCATGTATATGTACATGTGTGTGTGTATAACAAGATATTATTTCAGGGAAGCATTATTCTTTCCTAATATACCAAATAAAAACAAATAGTCTCAGGATCACAATAATAAATAACTTCTAATTATCCTTACAAATAAATAAGTGGCTTCTTTGTATGCTATTTTTATTGATAAGAAGGTGATGGAGGAGAGTGGCAGAGGATGTCAAAAAAACTAAATCTGTTGCATCATATTGGTTTACCTCCCTTTGAATTGTGTTTTAATCAAAGCAGGTTGATTTCCACTTTGTAGAAATGTTTCATTTCAAGCCACTGAAGTTTTATGAGTTTTTCTACCACATTTTACTGGAGCCTTGTAAATCTTATGAAATTCTGGAATGTCTAGACCATAAAAACCTGTCACTTGAACATGTTTTCCACAGAGATGTTTCTCCCCTATGCAGACTTACATGCTTTGCAAAGATTCGTGGAAGGGAGAAAAATAAAAAGCCCTTTAAGATATACCCCATAGTACCTGAGTTAAAAGATCACCTTTTCAGTTGACTGGAATTTCACCTGTCACAGAAAAACCTTTTATAGAACTATCTAAAAGACTGAAGCCATTCATAATTATGATCTTAAAAGTTCATTACCTTTACCCTGTATATTTCTTGCATTCAATCCTGTTAAAGACACATAGTGAACGAACATTCATTGCCATTATTAAAGGAGGTAAGCACGCCTGTAACTAAGAACCAGCTTCCCAGATTGCTGAAAAGAGGCCCTCCAAAATACAAATATTGCAACAAGGAAAAAGTACTACAAGCTTTTAATGAGATACTACCAACTCCTGAATGCTGCTAAATGAATCACTCCTTCCTGCCCATGAAGTTTATCAATTTGGCCTTAAAGTAAACCGAAACAAATTAGCATTATTTTCTATTTATTTGTCTAAAACATTGAGAACTGCTAATCATGCATGAGAGTTCCCATATTGTGATTCCTAAAGCTATTTGCGTCAAATCCCTCAGTCACCCATGTAAACAGTTTCAATGCCTGGGCAGACGCTGCTGGATGAGTCCAAATATTGGCTTCATGCTAATTTTATGAATTCTATGTGAAACCACTTTTTTACCCTAAGTTTGAAGAGAAAGGTGCTATTTGCTTGCATCTTCAGATGGTTGGTGTCTGGGTTTAGGAAAGTCTTTTGTATCAGGAATTGATTCTCTTCCTGGAGAGGAAGGAGTACTTGAAACCCTGGCACTGAGGTGGTAAGCTGGGAAGTAGTTACATAAGCTAAAAGTGGACCAGAATGTCTAGGTTAAGACAACTGGAAAGTTGTTTTAGTCTCTAAAGAACAACCTTACAGGTGGGACACCTGTGAGACCCCACACTGGAAATAAGTGTGAAATCACTGAAAATAAATGTGTTAATTGAGTTACCTCTGAACTGGGATACACTCTTGGTACCATGTGATTTCCACTAAGGATGTTTTCCACCCATTTGGAACAGGAAGACCTAAGTTTGTTTTCTCTCACTTAACTTGCTCTGTGACTTCAAATTATTTACTACCACTTCTCTGAGCTTGGTTTCTTCATTTGAATTAAAATATGGTCAGTAGTTTTTAAGGTATTAGTCAACTAATTTAATAGCTCACCGAATGGCTTCTGATCCCTCCAAGCCAAAGACCAAAAGCTCTGGAGTGATATTTGATCTTGGAGTGACACAATGAATTGCTCTGTGATAAACATAAAAACTGTTCATCCCATAACTCTTACAAATCTACCCCATAAGTAATATACAATCTGAATGCAATAATATCACATGTGATATATATGGCACATTCCATCGCATTTTATATGCTGTATGAAACCCTCACGTCCATTCACTGTAGTATTATACCAAATGAGGAAAACAAGTTCAGAAAAGTTATGAAAATTGCTTAAGATCACAGGAAGACACTGACTATAATTCTTCTGATCTTTACTATATCAAAACCAAACAAAGGGGGAGGAGAAATTAAGAAGTGCTTAATCAAAAGACCAGAGACTAGAGAAGCAAGGGGCACCTGGGTGGCTCAATCAGTTGGGCATCTGCTTTTGGTTCAAGTTGTGATCCCAAGGTCCTGGGATTCAGCCCTGTGTTAGGCTCCCTGCCCCTTGGGCAGTCTGCTTCTCCCTCTCTCTCTGTCCCTCCCCCACTCCCCTGCTCCTGCTCATGCACTCTCTCTTTCAAAATAAAATAAATAAAATCTTAAAAAACAAAAAGGACTGAAGAGACATGGTCATAACTCCTAAAGAGCATAACCATATGTCTACTTAGCGTGACATGCAATGCAAGCCCAAAAATGAATCTTATATTTTTATTAAATAGGGGGTCTCAGATAAATGAGCGATCTTGATCTCATAGCTTGTTAAGATTCACCTATTTTTACCTATACAAAAATAGAGTCTAACTCTCAGAAGAACATTGTGGCTTATTGGGAAAAAAATATTCTGGAGTTAGAAGATCCAGCTTGACATTACTACCCTGCTATTTACCAGTCATTTCTTGTTTAGTGTCATTTCTCAATCTGCTGAATAGATATAATAATGTTGCAGACAAAAGCACTTGTAAACTATATCTTCTATTATGAATATTGGTGATTATTCTTAATAACAGCAAACACTAATAAAATACATGGAGTAATAATGTAATAATGATCTCTTTTAACATATACATATCTGTCATCAAAGCACATATAAAATAAATTATATTAACTTAAATGAAGGGGAGGGTGAGGACAAGAACCATGTAGGAATTAGAAAAGGTCCAAATTTAAAAAGCACATTCAGAAAAATTAATTTATTAGTTTTAAGTACTTCTTCAAGTCTGGAAACTGCAGAAAAATTACTGTTACTTAATTTTCAAACAATCGAAATAAAGTTAATTCTGTTGGACATTTTTAAATTTATGGCCCTTCAAATGCATAAAATAATTCTAAAATGGCTATTTGGGCAGGGAGTAAAGAACACATCTTGGCATAGTAAAATAAATAAAGCATCCTTAATATAGTATTAAACTATATTATAGTTTATAAAACACACAGGAAACAATGAGGTTACTAAAGCAGCTTCTCTAACTGCTCAATAAGTCTTTTTGTAATGCATGACTTAGAGTCATCACAGACCCAAAGAAAGACGTGTGCCAAGGCAGATGTCAGAAAGGAACGAATACTTGACACCACTGAAAATGAATATACATATAAGATAAACAGGAGGCACAGCAGCATGGCAACTAGAATATGACACAGGGTGGACAATGGAGAACAGGAAAAGAAAGGTTGATCTCTGACATTAAAAAAAATAAATAAAAAAGTCTAGTCCAAAGTGAAGTAATAGGAAATCTATATTGGTCTCTGCTACCCTCTGTTTCCTGATACAGAGCTCTTAAAACCCTTGTGAACAGGGATGCTGATGCAGAGCTTCTAAATCTCTTGTAATTTCCTCACTGACGGTAGCATTTTTTGTCCTAATGAGGTGACTGTTATTGGGCCCCTGGATGGCTCCTGGATGTGGGCTGGTCATCAGAAGGACCTTCAGAGAGGGGAAAGGAACTGAAAATGGAGTTAATAAGCAATCATGCCTACACAATGAAGCCTCCATAAAAATCCCAATAGTATGGGGTTTGAGGAGCTTCCAGATTGGTGAACAAATCCATGTACTGAGAGGATGGCCCACACTATCTCCACAGAGGCAGAAGTTCCAAGGCTCAGGACCCTTCCAGATCTCAGCCTCATACCTACATATGTCTTCACTGGGCTGTTCATCTGTATCCTTTATTATACAATAAACTGACATAAGTAAGAAAGGTATATCAGGGCGCCTGGGTGGCCCAGTGGGTTAAGCCTCTGCCTTCGGCTCAGGTCATGATCCCAGGGTCCTGGGATGGAACCCCCAATTGGGCTCTCTGCTTGGCGGGGAGCCTGCTTCCTCCTCTCTCTCTCTACCTACTTGCAATCTCTCTCTGTCAAGTAAATAAATAAAATCTTAAAAAAAAAAAAAAAAGGTGTTTCAGAGTGTTCTAGCAAATAATCAAATTCAAGGAAGGTAGTCATGGGAGCCTCCAATTTGCAGCTAAGCAGGCCAGATGCTGTGCATGGCCTGGGGATCCACCACCATAGTCCCCTCTTATCTGCAGGGGATAAGTCCCAAGGCACCCCCAGTGGGTGCCTGAAACCGTAGACAGTACCAAACCCTATACATACAATGTTTTTTCCTACACA
>RCUC01151434.1:0-46929 GCA_003697995.1 Taxidea taxus jeffersonii
TTTTTTTTTTTTTTCCAGAAACTCTAATAATGAGTTTCTGGAAAAAAGGTGGACAATCAAGTGTGCATAAATGACACTTCCACTGTAACAGATTCTTCAAACCACCTTTCACAGAGAGCCCTTGCTGCCTATTAGCAATCATCCCCACCTTACAAACGTAAGACAGGTTTGCAAGGAAGCAAGAACCAAAGGCTGTATTTATAATTCATTATTCCAAATAAAAGCTCCCTAATTAAGGGAGGAGAGCTGAGCCTACCTGTCTGATGAATCCCTAGGACTAAACTGTTCTTCCCACTTGCAGGAGCGTCCATCGTTGGCGTGAACTGCCATTTTGACCCCACAATCAGTTTACAAACAGTGAAGCTCATGAAAGAAGGCTTGGAGGCTGCCCGACTAAAAGCCCACCTGATGAGTCAGCCGTTGGCCTACCACACTCCTGACTGCAGCAAACAGGGATTTATCGACCTACCAGAATTCCCCTTTGGTAAGACAGACATTTTATAAATCATCTCAGTGTCTTGATGTCGGACAGATTTCCCTATCTATAGCCATAGAGCTTTCTCATAGTAAACAAATGGCAGCATGTCTCATCTCTTGCCCCCAGCTTCCCTCCCTGCAGACAACTCCTTGATTTATTGGACCACAGCAGAAAGAAAAGATAGAACCAGGAGGCAAAAAGGACCTCTAAACCTTTTACCTGTAGCTTGGTAAAAACGATGCCCTTCCAGGCGAAATGGGCAAAGATAATGGCCCTGGTTCCAGGTCAGTTGCCAAATCATATAACCTTAGCAAAACCCATTAGTTCTTCTAGACCTTAATTTTCTCATCAGAAAAATTAGAAGGACAGACCAATTTATGTCTAAGACACTTTCTCCTGCTCTGAATGTTTCTCAGATACTGTAGAGTTTTGGGGGGAAGGGGACAATACCATCACAGGATCACTACGTAACAAATCTGAACAAAGAGACCAAGCAGATGAATTGAGGGCAGACCTGCAGTCTGGGAAAAGGGAGAAAGCATGTTTGGGAAGTATGGGTGAGTCTACCTGAAAATCAAACCAGAGAGGTCACCCAGGCCAGAGCCCAGCCAGTCTGTTCCATTCTAAGGTCCTATAGTCCTAAGGTATTATATTTTATAGGGACTCTCAGAGAAGTTAGATATTACAAAATAATCCATGCAGAAGAATCATGGAGGAATGGCAAGGCACCTGTATTTTTGCCATGGAACAAATTATTGCAAAATTTAGTACTTTTAGACAATAAATAGTTATTATATCTCAGAGCTGCTATGGGTCATGAATTTGGGAGCAGCCTAGCTGGAGAATTTTTGCTTAGGGTCCCTTAAAGGGTTGCAGTCAGGTCTGTCAGGTTGGTCAGGTCTGTAGCCATCTGAAGGCCTAAAGGGAGCAAGGGAATCTACTTCCAAGCTCCCTTAATTGGCTATTGGGAACAGATGTTCACTTCTTGTGGCGTCTTGGGGAGGCCTCAGTACTTTAGCTTATGGGCCTTTCCACTGTGATGTTTGAGTGTCCTCACAACATGGCAGCCATTCTAAGAGATTAAGAGAAACTGAGGCAGAAACCATGGTGCCTTGTATAACCCAGCCTCAGAAGTCACTAATGATCCCTTCTGACACATTCTACTGGTCTCTGAGACCAACCTGATATAATACGAGAGGGGACTACACAAGGGTGAGAACATCAAAGGGCACATTTCATTGGGAACCATCTGAAGGTTGGCTACCACAACATTTAAGATGTGTAGACACAAATTACCTAATGGTTTTTGAAAGTTAAGAATTAGGTCTTGACAACTTATTTAATTTAGCCATTGAAAATTACAAGCATATTATGGCTGTTTATTTTGAGTAATTTTTTAAATGAAGAATTCACTCTATTTATTATAGGACTGGAGCCCAGAGTTGCAACCAGATGGGATATTCAAAAATATGCCAGAGAGGCCTACAACCTGGGGGTCAGGTACATTGGTGGGTGCTGTGGATTTGAGCCCTACCACATCCGGGCGATTGCAGAGGAGCTGGCCCCAGAAAGGGGATTTTTGCCACCAGCTTCGGAAAAGCATGGCAGCTGGGGAAGTGGTTTGGACATGCACACCAAACCGTGGATTAGAGCAAGGTAAGAACTTTTCAACTGTATCTGCCAAACCAAACTCATTTCGATTATGACTATGTCCAAGTGAGGTCAGAGTAAAGAATATAGCTAATTTGCTGCATGACAATACTTAGTTATCCCCCTTAAATTGTTTCACAGAGATGTTTACAGAGTAACCTTATATAATGATTTCTGGAGAAGGCTTTAAGATATGACATATAAATAATGCAGGTTGCAATGAAATGCGATTTCATGCTCTGGGATAGTACCATGCCGCAGAACTTCAACAACTCTGAATTAACTGGTTGTTAAGATTTAAGTTAAATGTAACAAATATTAACTAAGTGCCTGTTCTGTGCCAAGCACAACTCTTGGAGCTGGGAAGACAGCGGTGAGTAAGACAGGTCTCTGCCTTCAGAGCTTACCCTCCAGTGAGGAAGATGAACAATAAACAGACGTTACATCAGGCAACATGCAGAGCAATGGGAAAATAAATGAAGAGCCGCCTAGAGATTCGCATAGTCTACTGGGGAAAATTGTTAAGAAAGTCAGTGGATTATACCGTAGTAACTGCTTTGGTAGAGGCAGAGATTTAAAAAGTAGTAAGAGAAGAGAAAGACATTCTAGAAGAATGGGTCTGGGGGCTGTGTTTTGACCGGCTAACTAGCCACAAGATAAAGCAGGGGGTGAAAAAGGATGACCACCCACACAGAGGGAGTGGTTGCACTCTGTTCAGCTGACAGTGACCCTGCCCAACTCTATCAGACCCTGCTATGGACGCTGATGTAGCAACAAGGCACGGCCCTGTCCCCAAGGCGTTAACAGTCTAGGAGGCAGAGAGAGAAACAGGGAAGTTCAAACTGGAAGAGTAAGCTCAAGTACCAAGACATGCACAGGTGCTGTGGGGTCTGAGCTAATGCCTACGGGGGCAGAAGGCAGAGGAGGGTTAGTGAAGACTTTCTAAGAGAGCAGATGCCTGAGCTGAATTCTGAAGGATGAGTCAACACTGCCAGACAAGGGAAGAGCCTGTACAAAAACACCAAGAGGTGGAAAGAGAATGGTCTACTGAGACACCGGAAGTGTGGGAATATCAGAGACAGAATTTGATAGAAGACACACCTCAGGACCAGGAGGCAGACTTTTATATGTTCTCATGAGCTGTGTATGACCTTAGCACACTGGAAGATCTCAAGGGGTCCAAGGCTAGGTTCGCAAGTTTCAATGGACGTGAAACAGGGAAAGCTGTGAGGGAGGCCTTTGCCAGAACCGTATCAGGTGTGATGAGGTCTGAACTAGGAGACAGTGAAATAGAAGAGGAGGAGGAGGCTGGATCTGTGGGGTGAGATGTGCAGAAGTGATACTGGGTTTGGAAAGAGCAGCATCTGTGAGCTCACCTGGTTCATGAGGAAGAGTACCAGAAAGTTAGGATGGGGAGTGTAGGGTAAAGTTGAGAGAGAATGTCCCTATCCTAAACTCTTAGCTTTTGATCCATATGCAAGTATTCGAAAAAATAATTTCAGGGGTGCCTGGGTGGAGTGGTTGAGCATCCAACACTTTTTTAAATTATTTTTAAGAAAGATTTTATTGGGGCATCTGGGTGGCTCAGAGGGTTAACCCTCTGCCTTTGGCTCAGGTCCTGATCCCAGGGTCCTGGGATCGAGCCCCACATCGGGCTCTCTGTTCAACAGAGAGCCTGCTTCCCGCCACCCCACCCCCACTGGCCTGCCTCTCTGCCTACTTGTGATCTCTATCAAATAAATAAGGTCTTTAAAAAAAATAAAAAGATTTTATCTATTTATTTGAGAGAGAGAGAGAAAGCACAGAGGGAGAGGGAGAGGCTCCCCGCTGAGCAGAGAGCCGGACACCGGGCTTGATCCCAGGACCCTGGCATCATGACCTGAGGCAAAGGCAGACACTTCACCAACTGAGCCACCCAGGCACCCCAAGCATCCGACTCTTGGTTTCTGCTCAGGTCACGACCTCAGTGAGATTGAGCTCCATGTCAGGCTCTGGGCTCAGCATGGAGTCTCCTTAAGATGCTTTCGCCCTCTCCCTCTCCTCTCCCACTCACTCTCTCTCTCTCCCTCTGAAACAAATATATGTATCTTAAAAAATAAATAAATAAAAATTAAATTTAAAAATGTTTTTTTGAGGGATGCCTGGGTGGCTCAGTTAAGTGTCTGCTTTCAGCTCAGGTCATGATTCCGGGGTCCTGGGATGGAGTACCGCATCATCAGGCTCCCTGCTCAGTGGGGAGCCTGTTTCTCCCTCTGCCTTGGCCACTCCCCCTGCTTGTGCACATTCATGCTCTCGAGCTCTCTCTCTCCCAAAATAAATAAATAAAATCTTAAAAAAAAGAAAGACACCAAAAACTTTTAGTCCAGATTAATAATTGTGTATCAATGGACGTACTCTCAAGAGTCCGAAGCCAGCTCTGTGGAGGTATTCCTAACTCAGTGACACACAGACACGGATACTCAGGAAGGAGTCCAATGTGGTCTGTTTTGTTCACCCAGGGCCAGGAAGGAATACTGGGAGAATCTCCGGATAGCCTCAGGCAGGCCATACAACCCTTCGATGTCAAAGCCCGATGCCTGGGGAGTGACCAAAGGAACGGCTGAGCTGATGCAGCAGAAAGAAGCCACAACTGAGCAGCAGCTGAAAGAGCTCTTTGAAAAACAGAAAATTAAATCTGCCCAGTAGCCTCTGTGGAAGCCATTTTTGGTGACTTCTATGTTTGGGCCACAGTTCCCAAAAATAAGGAAAAGATGATTTTAAAAGAATGCTTATGTTAATGCCAGGCTACGTATAAAATTGGTAGTAGCTAAACAAAACAGAACTACAAATAGCACTGGACAATTTAAAAAGTATATTTTAGAAATTTACTTAGAAGTAAATAAGAAGTAAAATAAGAAGTAAATCTTAAACAGGTTCCCTATCCCACACATAAGGTATTAAGGAAATCACTGTGGCCAGTGAAAAGTAACTCAGATATTCATCCCACTTTAGTTAGTTTGTAGGCTAGTAAGGAGGATGAGATGTGAGCTGACATGACAGATAGAGTGCTATAAGGAAGTGACTTCCAAGTTCTTTTCAACATGACCCTTAGTAAGAAACAAAAGTTTCATAACCCAGTAAAACCCATACCATACAACCACTGAAATAAAATGTGTGATCCATTTTGGTATTTTCTATTCCATTCCTTTCCATCCTATCTCACTGATAAAACACACTGGCTGAGACCCTTCAAATGGATTTTATGACCTAATAGTTTGAAAAACACTTACGGAACACTTCAGATATGGGGACTTTGCTATTTCTTTAAGTTTGTTCTTATAAAATCAGTCATATGAAACATCATCAGTAAGTATCAAAAGGCCAGTGCTATCCTCTTAGAGTTTGAGAGTTGTTCTCTCTTCCCTGACCCACTAGAGATCAACATGGAAGGGAAAGAAGGCGTTGGTATCTAGGCTTTGTCCATTCTGCCCAAAATAGGATCCACTTAACTACTTTCGTCAGTACGGCTGAGAAACAGTGAGTTTGTGTTACCTTGGTAGCTTAAAAAAAAAGTGTAATAAAAAAATAGGGATTCTCCAAACTCTGTCCAAGTTTCTTAGATTGAGAACTATGATATTTTTACCTGATAAACATCTACTCTCCAATGAGAACTCAAGCCCCAAGACAGTACTGGCATAAACATGGCTACACTTAACGTATGAAGAGTTCATGCTGCTTTCTACATATTCTTGGTTTAGCTGTTTCAAAATTGTAATTTCTTCAGCAATTTGTATTTGATTCTTATTTTCATTCCGTAATTTGCTTAAGCTTTACATGACATTTCTGTGCCTCAGTTTATTCATCTCAACCTTCCTACTTCGAGAGTATTTGAGTTTCAAAGGAGAAGGCAGCAATATAAGGGGAAAGAAATCTCTAGAATTTTCTTACCCAGGTAATTTGTAATCTACCCCTCATCTTCCAGTGCACAGAAATAAAGCCAAAATAGCACAGCTTTCAGAGGCCATGTAGCTGAAGGGCAATAAAAGGAGGGTAAATGCTATTTTTCTTTTACAAGGTTGCTACCTACCATATCTCGCTTTCAAATCAGGCTCAATATTTCACATTTCATGCATAGTTAATAGAAACTTTTATTCAACTTACTCTATTACTATGTAAGGTGGAGGCCCCTTTAATACCTTTTCAGAAGTTTATTGCCACAGAAAACATATCTTTCTACCATTCTCACGTCCTCTGATTTAATTGTTCTTATATCCTTTGATTTAAAAAACATTTCCCTTAAAAAGACCTATAGTGCATATGCTTGAATAGAACTGTATGTCAACACTGCCTCTTAGTGGCAGATTTCCTATTTTGAAAAATTTTTTGAAATTCAACCCTTCCACCAAGTGCATTTGTTTTATTTCCAGAAATCTTATTCAATAAAAGGAAGGCTTGTTTAATACCTAGGATTTTCTTCAAGTTAAACAGACATTTCTCACCAGTAAAGGTATTTTTATAGAATCAGCCAGAGGGACCCTAGAGATCAGGAATCCAAACTCTCCCTTTTAAGGATAAGATTCCTAAGGCAGGATGCCAAGTCAGAAGGGACTTCTTGCTAGTCCCAGACTGCCAAGAAAGATGGTTTTAGTTTGGATTTTTGGTAGAAGGACAATAGAGCCAAGACATATAGTTCACAAAGCTAAGGAGTTCATCTTCCAACCAGGAAATAAAAATCTTGGCATTACTCAGAGTCATTGTAAACTCACTAAAACATGGTATGCGGTTTTGGCCCCATAATTCTTTACACTGTAGCAAAGCACCTTTCAGAAGGGAAGCCATGGGAATACAGACCCACAATAGAGACAGAACTGGACAGAAAGGAACCAAAGCTTCAGTTTCCAACTTCTCCAGAGGGGGGCAGCAAGTCACCAGCAGGGAAGGCAGAAGGAGCTCTATTTTGCTTTGACCTTAAGCTATTTCATCAGAATAAACTAACACCAAATGGCAGAAATATCTGTAGCCCTCCTTTCTGTTTTGATCAGCTTTTTCTTAAGATACGTGGATCTTTGAATCCCATCCAGGACTTCACACCCAGCAAAGAAAGCCTTATATGTGCCCATTTTCCCCAGAGATCTTCCTTTTTCTCACCTTTGAGCACACAGCTTGGCTGAGAGCATGACACAGACTATTTTCCCAAATAGCCTCCTGTCAGCAACATCCCCTTGCCTAGTGTGGAGCCTCCTATGTGTTACCTGCCAGGTAGACAACACTAATTCTTACACAATAAAGGAGGGAAAAGTTGGTCTGAAGAGAGAAAAACAGAAGCTGCCTCCCAGCTGCTCCAGGAGTAGTGTGTCGGACAGTTCGGGTAAATATGAGTTAGAGACAGCAAGGCCCAGCATTTCTAAACATCTTCAGGAACAGCTTAATGTTAGTGTGTGAGTGGAAAACCTGACAGACAGCCAAATATGAAGACTTCTCACAGATGGTGGCAGGAAGAAGAGGGTCATTGGGTGAAAAGCGGTTGGAAGTGTGGGTGGGCAGGGAAAGCAATAGATAGCAAAGGCCTCCAGCTTTCGAGCAGCTGGAAGAATTCTGTTGGCCTTGGGCAGATGAAAAAAATCAAAGGGATGGGAAGTGAGAGACACAGGTCATCATTTGTGCTGCTGGGATCTATAGAAATAATGCCAATTTGAGTATAGCAAAACCATACACATTAATTTACATGCCACTAAATCAAAGGCATGATCATTTTAGCACACGGTTTGACTTGACATATTTGTGAAGGCCCTTATATAAATTTTTGCAAGGAGTTTTCAAGGGAAACATTTAGCTTATTTTTTAAAAATATTTATTTATTTGACAGAGAGAGAGAGAGATCACAAGGAGACGGAGAGATAGGCAGAGAGAGGAAGGGAAACAGGCTCCCCACTGAGCAGAGAGCCCGACGCAGGGCTCAATCCCAGGACCCTAAGACCATGACCCGAGCCGAAGGCAGAGGCTTTGACCCACTGAGCCACCCAGGTGCCCCTTAGCTTATTTTTAACAAAAATTTATTTCTCCAAATGCCTATAATATTTTGCAGGGAATAATATTGCACTTACGTGCAAACTGTTAATGTACCATTTATGAATTATTCCTATTTATTCCTTCACACAGGTTCAGGGAGACCTCTACTCGGCCTCATTTTTGTGGCTATTTGTTCCAATTTACTCCATGGCCTCGAAAGAAAAAAGCTGAGTATCTCTGATAATAGTTCAGACTTTTCCCCTAATTCATCCTGGTCATTCTTCCAATTATTCCGACTTAATGAGATTTTACTGTTCTTTGGAAAGGTTAATGTCTCAACATATGAATTTGCTTAGTGGAATTCAGCTATTTCCCACAAACACTAGTGCAGTGTAGCAGAAAAAGCAATGAATAAATTTAGAATCGGGAATTCGGGGTACAAGGCTTGCTTGGCCCCTACCGCATTGTACAACATTGGATAAATCACCTCGCTTCTCTGACCTTCAATTTTCTCATCTATACCATGACAAATCTCTAACACCTTGCTGAGAAAGACTCCACAATCTTCTCTTTCTAATTTGATGGTATAGATAAGCAATAGCCTCATCATTGTGAACAAATATTTACCAAGTGCCACTTAGTGGAATGTTTCCAGCAGACTTAACTGTTAATTAATTACTCCCCTGACTACACAGACAGCAGACTAAAACAAATAACACTGTTCAGGGGGCAGAGAAAATGTTATTAGCCCAGACTCGGCCTGGCACTGGGAAATGAAAAATGTCATTCCTCCCCACAGGTACTGCTTCCTAGGGAGATTTGGGTCTGTAGTTTTTCATATGATGAACGGTTTCTGTTTTCAGGACTCAGAGTTCTTTGTAGGTTTGCGTAAGCTGTGGAAATTCTAGAAACCATCAAGCCAATAATTCTTGTCCAGAGTTTTTCATCTACCTAGGAAGAGAGAGAACCACCTTCTCCCATTTTATTAAGGTGGTGCAGTCGGGGAGCTAGAAGCCTCAGAACGTCTTCCTTCTTCTGTAAAGGCATTTTCAGAATCTTAATGGCTCCCAGATTTAGATCTGCAGACTGGACCATCCTCAAGAACATGTATTTGACATCGGCCTGACAGTTACACCCATGTCAGTCCTGACCTGGGCCCTGGACCTCAGGCCCTGAGCCCCTATCTGTGGTTGTCCAGGCAAGGTGACCCAAATATGGGCCTTTTCATCAGAGATGCCTTCCTCAAAATTTTCTAAGTCCCTGTCTGGCCAGCTGAGCCATGCAGGAGGGGTGCCCCAGGCTTGGACAGGTCAGCAGGGAACCTGGTTCCTATTTCTTCCCTTCTGGGTGCCCAATAACCCTCTATACCCCCTCCCATTTCCACCTCACTCCTGAAGTCACCAAATGTCCTAAGGAGCTCTGGGACTCTGTTTGACTCCAGTTCTAACAAGGGCAACTGGGGATAGAATGCCTCCCACTGGCAGGTGCAGCCTTAATGTCCCAGAATCAAGTAAGATGAGCTGCGTAGAATAGTGTTAACAAGGAATTTGTATGACTCATGTCAGACACAGGACAAGTTCAGGGCTCTTGCCACCAAAGATCTCTGTCAGCCCTTAACTTGAGCGGCCTCCATGGGCCCCACATTGGCTCTCAACTGTTGGGGTTCCCACCTCAATGCTACCCATAGGCCAAAGCAGTCAAGAGCAGCAGCAGTGACAATGAGTGTTCTCTGCCCTGTGCATCCTCCCCCAGACACTCCACTTCCTGCCCCCCCAACAATAGCACCCCCACCCCACTCCACGGGTCAGGCCTCCACCAGGGGTGGCCATGCCTCATCCTCTGAAGGGGGGGGGTCTGCCTCACCCTCTGTCCGATGTTCCCCCTGCTTGTGCTCGTGCTGTCTCTCTCTCTCCCCCTCTTTCTCTGACAATAAATAAATAAAATTTAAAAAGAAGAAGAAGAAGAAGAAGAGATGGTTCTTGTTCCTCAACAGGGAGAAATGGTCATCTTCACCAACATTAGCTGGACAAGGAGCAAACACAGCAAGGAGCAAATACCTCTTTTCAGCCTACTATTCTAAATCACATGACCAATCACCAAAGTTCACATAGCCTTATGAGTTTTAAACACATTTTAAATCAAATACATTGTTTTTATAATGATTTTATTTTAATTAAAAATTTTATAAACATATAATGTATTATATGTATTAATTATTAATATTATTAATTATTAATTAATGTATTAGCCCCAGGGGTACAGGTCTGTGAATCGCCAGGTTTACACACTTCACAGCATTCACTATAGCACATACCCTCCCCAATGTCCATAACCCAGCCACCCTCTCCCTCCCCGCCGAGCCCACCTCAGTTTGTTTTGTGACACTAAGAGTCTCTTATGGTTTGTCTACTTCCCGATCCCATCTTGTTTCATTTACTCTTTTCCTACCCCCAAATCCCCCACATTGCATCTCCACTTCCTCATATCAGGGAGATCATATGAGAGTTGTCTTTCTCTGATTGACTTATTTCACTAAGCATAATATCCTCTAGTTCCATCCACATCATCACAAATGGCAAGATTTCATTTCTTTTGATGGCTGCATAGTATTCCATTGTCAATACATTGTTTAAATCAAATTGTTTATACAGACAGGTGTCCCATAAAAATATTTCCCAGAGCCCTCCACACCACAGGGGCAGCCCAGCCTGCCTTTGGGGACAAGGTCCTGTTCTTCCCTTGACCACCTAAACTTGCCCCTGCCACTCTATCATCCACCTTAGAAAATGGCAGCTCCAATCTTCCAATTGCTCAAGCCAAAATCTTGGAGTCCTCCTTCCCTCCTCTCTTTCTGTCACACCCACTTTCAAAACATGAACAAAATCTGTCATATCCACCTTCAAAATATATCCAAAATCTGAATGCCTTTCACTTCCTTCCTCCCATTGGCTTTCTGGACCAAACCACCATCATCTCTTACCTACATTATCACACAAGTGTCTCCAGCAGTCTCCCTTCTTCCTCAGATCTATTCTCCATGGAGTATCCTGAGGGAGACTTTTTTTTTTTTTTTAAGATTTTATTTATTTGAGAAAGAGAGCATGAGCAGGGAGAGGGGCAAAGGAATAGAGGCAAGCAGACTGCCTGTTGAGCACAGGGCTCCACACCAGACTCAATCTCAGGACCCTGAGATCATGACCTGAGTAGAAATCAGAAGCTTAACAGACGAGGCCACCCAGGCGCCCCCTGGGTGATGCTTTTAGAAACTAACCAGATCATGTCCATCCTCAATTCAAAACCTTCCAACTGCTTCCTGTCATAGACACTGAGTTATTTGTTTTGCTCACTGCTCTAGCTCTGGGGCCTACAAGGGGATGTGGCACACAGGGGCTCAGCAAATATGTATTGAATGATTATGTGGGAAAGTGTATAAAAAGAGGCTGCTTCCATAGAAACACAAAGAACGACTAGAAAGCCAGGGTGGGGTGAGAGTGAAGCATGTCACATGAACAAAAAGCTTTTGCAAAAATGTGGTTTGTGTGGCTCAGTTTATCTCCCCCGGGGCCCCCACAGCAGTCTTCAGGTGTGGGGGACAGTACGGGGGTTCATTATGCCATTGTCTTTACTTTTGAATTCTGGAATTTTTCCTAATTAAAAAAAAATTAAGGAAGCAAAACTCTTGGGGCCAAAGAAGTAATATATATGTATGAAGGAGCTTGTTTAAAGTTAAATGGTGGAGAGTGCCTGGGTGGCTTAGTTGATTAAGCATCTGTCTTCGGCTCAGATCATGACCCCAGGGTCCTGGGATCAAGCCCAGCATTGGGCTCCTTGCTTGGTGGGGAGTCTGCTTCTCCCTCTCCCTCTGTCCCTCCAGCCCCTACTCGTGCTCTCTCTCTCTGATAAATAAATGAAATCTTAAAAAATAATAATAATAAAGCTTAATGGTGGGATCTGGGTAAACTGGAGACAGAAGGCGTTGCACAAAGACATTCAAATTCAGTTTTTTGCCCCAAACCCTGTTGTGATCTAAACAAAATGAACCTGAAGTCCGCCAATCTGTGACCCTTGTGTGGCACAGGCTAAGTCATAGATCCTAAAAAAAATCTATTCACACAATTCTGCAAAATTTACCCAGAAATCCTCAGTCATCTGGAAACCAAACTTTAGAAATACTGAAAAATCTGGCTCTCTTCCAGGCCCTCACTTCTGCTACAGCTCTGTCTTAGGGCAGACTGCTCCTTTCCCTACTGTGAGATCACAGAAAATACACACTGGTCTCTGCCCTTGGCTTCTCTCACAGAGCTCCTGAAACCTTTCTAATTTCCCAAGTGGCAAGAGCACTAGGAACATCTTTTGTTCTACTGAAGTGACTCTGGGTGGGCTCCTGGGTGGGGACTGGTCACAAGACCCCTGATTAAGCTGGGAATACTAAGCCCCAACCCTCATCCTCCACCCTGGGGAGAGGGGCTGGCAATGGAGTTGGTAATTAAGCCTGCCCATGTGATAAAGTCGCCATAAAATCCCAACAGCACAGGGTTCAGGGAGCTTCCAGGTGGATGAACCAGGAGGGTGATTCACTGCAACTCCATGGGGACAGAAACTCCTGCTCTTGGGGCCCTCCCAGACCTTGCCCTATATTTCTCTTCCTCTGGCTGTCCATCTGTAGCCTTTATCATATCCTTTAGCAGAGGGTAAGCACAAGTAAGTGTTTCCCTGAGTTCTGTGAGCCATTCTAACCCATTAATCAAACCTGAGGAGCGGGTGGCAGATATGATTTGCAGCCAATTGGTCAGAAACACAGGTGAGAACTTGGACTTGCAATTAGCATCTGAAGGAAGGAGGTGGGGCGGGCAGTTTTGTGGGAAGGAGCCCTTATCCTATGCCACCAGACACTATGTACCTAGAGACTGAGTCAAGTTTTAGGCACCCAGCTGGTGCCACAGAGAATTGCTTGGTGGGCGAACCCCCTCCCCCCCGCCACACACACAGTCTGGTGACCAGAAGTGAAGTGTTTTGTGTGAGTAGTAAAGAAGACACACAAGAAAGAATCACAGGTGGAAAACCAAGTTTTCCTATAAACCTAACTTCTCCTAAACTACAGAGAAGGGGGTAGTTACAGTTCCTCTAAACTCCCCACAGCAACTTCCAAGCATCACTTTCTCACCCCTGCCCCACCCCCAAATAACCTCTTCCCCCTTGAGGCTCATGTCATCCAAGCACCCATCCTCCTCCCATCTTTGTCCCTTCAATCTCCTACCCAGAGTCCTTCCACCAGACAGCAAGAGCGTGAACACCTCCTCACGTGCCCTCCCGGCAACCTCAACTGCCAGTCAGTATCCCACAAAATGACAACCCCTCATGACCATGACCCAGCCTGCCCCTTTGTCTTACTGGCCCCTTCAAATCCTTGCAGTGGGCCCACTCTGAGCCACGCCAGAAACATTATTACCATCAATCCTGACATCCCACTCTCGGAACAGCCTCCCCTCTGAATCCAGGTCTCCGTCAGTCCTACACCCAGAGCTCTAATACCTGGACCTTTCATTCCTTGTTCCATCTGCCAGCCCCTACTTAACTTCATTTCTCCAGCCTGTATACAGCGGTGTTTTGCAACCTTTGTTAGATGCCAGGATCACCTGGCGAGATTTGGCAGCTCAGGATGACTAAACTGCCTTAATCAATGACATCAAATGCACTGGGGAAGAGACTCAATCAGCAAAACTTGGAAAGGCTCCCCAGCTAATTCCAAGGAACAGAGAAACATTCAGTGTTCTGCAACCTGGCCACAGGGGTCATCCCTCTAACCACCTTCCGCCTTCCCACTGACACCTTCGCTTCCTCATTCTCCTCTCTGCCCAGGCTCCCTGAAAAGCCCAGCCTCGGACCAACCCCACACACACTTTCTTTATTCCTACACAGAAGCGCTGACTTCTGCTGGAGGAAAACCACGAAACTGTTAGCTTTCTCCGGAGGGCGAGTCTCACATAAGGCACCAGTAAAGTGGGCATTTGAAGGATACCAGGAGTCATTCCTTTGGGACACGCATTAACTTCCGTAGGCAATACTCTTACCAAATGCATGCCATTAGGAAAAGTTACAAATCTATGAATAGGAGTTAAGTTATTTGATGGCATAATAGCTGAGACTTTAGTTGCAAGTAACAGAAACCTCCTTGAGCTAGAGCAGCAGTACTGGTGTGAGTTTCTGGTGGGGAGCTCGTCCTGCCCCTCACATTGGCAGAATGATGCAAGGAACACGGCAGAGTTAGTGCTGTATTAAGAAAAGTTAGGAGGGAGGTCGCCTGGGTGACAGAATTGGTTAAGCGTCCTACTCCTGGTTTCAGCTCAGGCTGTGATCTCAGGGGGTTAGGATGGAGCCCCACATCATCCTAGGGCTTCTTGCTCAGTAGGGAGCCTGCTTCTCCCTCTCCCTCTGGGCTTGTGCTTTCTCTCTCTCCTCCTGCTTGTGCTTTCTCTCTCTCTCTCTCTGTTAAATGAATAAATAAAATATTTTTTAAAAATGAATCAGGATTTGCGGGAAAAAATCTGATTGGCCGTTTGGCTTAGATATTCTGTCCTGGTCCAATCAACCATGGCTAGGGTGAGTCATCTTACTAGTAATGGCCACCGCGTAGCCTTCCTATGAGAGAGGGAGCCGTTTCAAGACAGGCAGAGATACGGTGTGCATACCAGACATCCCAAATGTTGTTCTCTGTGGATTGCTTCTTTTCCTGACTGGAAGCTGGAAAACATGAGAATTCTGAGCGTCTGAGCAGCTAAGGGAGGCTGCAGGTAGGCAGGAAGGAACGAGGAAGCAACAGAGGAAGAGAAGCTGGAAGATAACTCCACCTACCTAAATACAACAAGCCCTCAACCCAGCCGTTTTTTTCACCACAGGTTTCGTGGTTATTTATTTATTTATTTATTTATTTATATGCCCCACAGAAATCATCTTCAACTAATACATCACCAGAACGACAAAGTACTGTATTACAAACAAGAAGGGGGAAGAGAAAAACCACGGGGACAATAACATATCTGGAGGATCATTGAGAAGATCAGAAAAAAAATGATTGCTAAGACACACATAAGAAGAAACATGAAAAAAAGTACAAATATCTTAAGGGCATAGGACAAGAAACCTGAACTCTGTCACATATTATGGCTGGAAAATGAGGGTGATACACGGACCAATCATGAAACATATGTGTTATTACAGAAAAGTGTCTCCAGGTGACTGCCTGGGGCTATTCACCTGTTGGAAGCGTATGACTTCAGGATGAATCAGAGCTGTGTAAATTAACCAGGGAGTACACTGCAGGCACAAATATGTTTTAAGAGAGGAAGACTGTAGCCTTGGATTTGTGGGTGGGAGTAGGCATGCCAAGAATGAAAAACAGCTAGGAAAAAGAACAAAACAAATTCCTAATTCTTCTCTTCAACTGCTTGCACAGTTCAGTAGCTGGGCTTAAGTTTTCAAACAGGACAAGAGATGGGGCATACCAACATCACCTAAAGTACTAAAAGAATCTGAAGAATAGTTTAAAATTTGTTCTGTGTATGAAAGGAAGTATAATGAGACATAATGGTATTCATTTTAAGAGAAACTTTAAAATCTGTTTCCTCAAGCATACTCAGGACTGGACTAATGGAACCATGTAGAGTGATCAATTAAACGTCTGCTCTCTAGTTCCTGGGCTTTATTTATGTCTCCGAATATTTTTTTAAGAATTTATTTATTTATTTGACAGAGAGAGATCACAAGTAGGCAGAGAGGCAGGCAGAGAGAGAGAGGAGGAAGCAGGCTCCCTACTGAGCAGAGAGCCGGATGTGGGGCTTGATCCCAGGACCCTGAGATCATGACCCGAGCCCAAGGCAGAGGCTTAACCCACTGAGCCACCCAGGCACCCCTATGTCTCCAAATTTTAATAACCCAATACCCTTTGTAGTGATTAGGAGCAAGAAGTAGGATCCAGGTCACTGTAAAGAACACGTTACAATTACCAAAGCTGAAGCGAGATGTGCTCATGGGATATGGGACCCCCGCAATACCTTTTACAAGGCACACATTCCCGACCTTCCCGGTCCCTTGGATGGAATAGTCAGAGCAGTGAAAGGAGAGGCAGGGAGTGGGGAGTCAACAGAAAGGGATCCTTAGGAAAGACCCTGGAGGCAGGGCACTTGGACTGTTCACCTTGGGGAGGACTGCCCCTTAGTACCACCAGACTGGCCCCAATTGGCGCAAGGAAACCACTCTACAATAATATGTCCTCCGTGGTCCTTTATGTCCTCACATCAACAGAACACAAGGGCATCGGTTCTCCATTTCCACCTGGGAAGTCGCAAAAACGTGAAATTTTTTCTCCCACCAAATCCATATAATTCTAAGAAACTTTTGGATTTCCTGGAACTATTTGGTATAATTTTAAAAGAGCCTACAATAATTTTCAACCCATACATTCTGCCAAAAAAAAAAGATGGGAGAATGTTTGAAAACACAGAAGGCTTCCTAAAAGTGAGACCTATGCCTTCATCGAATAGCAGAAGGCAGAAATAAACATTTTTAAAGTTATTTAGCATTCGATCGAACTGAATATTATAAAAACTGTACCTCTGATAATAACCTGTTTTTCTCACAGTGTAATTCCTTGTTTACAGATAGAGTGGCATATTAAAATGTTTGTTATTTGTTATCTGTCCATTTATTTGTGGACTCAATAGCATGTACTGCCTGTCTGCCTGTGTGCAGATACTATGCCCGGTGCTGGGGGGGAGAGAGGAATTAAAACAGTGCCTATAATAATAACAAAGTTGCAAGTCACCATCTTCTCAGTGTTTATTACATGACCATCTCCTGGAGCCCTACAGTAATACCAGGAACTACATATTATTTCCATTTTTGAGAAAGGGAAACTGAGGGGCGCCTGGGTGGCTCAGTTGGTTGGGCGACTGCCTTCGGCTCAGGTCATGATCTTGGAGTCCTGGGATTGAGTCCCGCATCGGGCTCCCTGCCCAGCAGGGAGTCTGCTTCTCTCGCTGACCTCTCTCCTCTCATTCCCTCTCTCTCTCCCTCTCAAATAAATAAAATCTTAAAAAATAAATAAAATAAAATAAATAAAAATAAAAATAAAAATTATAAAGAAAAGGAAACTGAGGTTTGCCTAAAGCCACCTAAACCTGAAGAATGGAGCTAAGTCAGAGGTGGAACCAGGATTGGCTGCTCTTAATCGCCCTGGGCATGCCTTTCTGCAATAAGCTAATTAGTTTAAGAATTAATTTCCAAATCTCTAGCAACCAGTACATTCTTGGCACATGGTAGACTCTTAATAAGTATTTGCTAAGTGAACTGAAACTGAATCACTGAATACTGGATTTGTATTTTAATTTCAGATTCTTGTTCTAAAAGAGTGTTACTTACTTACTCTGCTGGATGAGATGGTAAATAATCATAATCTCACCAATTGCCTTTAAATATTGTTGGTCACCCTTGGTACTCCTACTACCGTTGCCAAGTATGAAGTTCCTAGATAAATAACATATCCTGAGAATAACTTGCGTATTCTAGAAGTTGACCTGGTATACTGCCAGAGCCTAATGCTCTTTTCCTTCTACAGTGTATTCATATTTTAGTTTTGACTTCAGTTGCTGGAACTTTACAAGCTAATTATAATTGAGCTTTTTTTTTTTTTTTCCAAAGAAAACCATTAATTGCTAGAAGAGTGAAGGACTAGGGAAGGTGTGTGATAGGGGGACGCCTGGTTCTGAAACAGGTTCAAAATGCATGGTCTTCCAACAGCAATGTGACTGGGATACTTTCCCCTTTGGTGCACAAACAGAGGTCATTTAAAGGACATCAATTTCAGATCCTCAATTTGCATTTGAAAGGACTGTTTCCTGCCATTAATCCGCCTGAAAACCCACCTCTAGTCCAGGTGTTTATGGGTTCTCCTTACTACCTCTCCTTTAATAATTACTCCCCACCATCAGAATTTTTTTTTTTATATATACCTTTCACTCATCCGAAATCTGTCTATGGCATTTCATTGTAAAACCCAAGATTGTCCAAAGATGTGAAAATCCCTGAAATACTACCAAACAGAGAGATTCCTAAATCCTGGTGTTGAGAAAGTGAATGAATTTAATGACTGATTAAATAATCTTTTTGCAAGTCAGGCTGTTTCTCATTTTTGCTATCAATATAAAAGCAGGACACGCTAGCTGAGAGTGCATTAATAACCATTCTTGATGATACGTTATCATAAAGCTTACAGTATAAAACTTGCAAAGAGTTCAGAGAACTGCGTGATAGTGCTCTAATAAAACATTCTTCCCCATCTGCTTATTTATGTGAATAAGGTTTCTCAGAACTTACAACTATGAAACAACAGGCATACAATCAATGCTAAATTCTGTGTACTTCTAGCCATAAATAATACTCAAACATGGACACATAAACTTATTGAAAAATTAGTTCCACCCACATGATTAAGAAATGCATTTTGAATAAAATTTTACTTTTCATAATTGCATATTAAAATTTGTCATATATTTGTACTTTTAATCTGTGTATTAATAATACTTATAATAACTCAATCCCCCCAATTTTTTAATACTTTGAGTCTATGATAACAAAAACCTTAAAAATTTAAATTTAAATGTGTATACATATTTTTGTTGTAGACAAGTTTGATGGGCCTAGCCATAAAAGACTTTCAGCTCTAAAAATATTTGACATTGAAAGGAGGAGGAGGAGTGGAAATGAAAACAAGGATTTCAGGGAGAAAAATGAACACTGTATTTTCTGCTGTTAAAGAAGAGCTCATTAATGTATTTTTAAAATGGATGAAAGCAGGAATCAAATTGGTTTGGTATTTTGCTTCTAATTAATACAATTAAAGTGTCAATTTACATTGTTAGAAATTAAAGCTTTGCAAATATTCAAATTGATGATTTTTAAAAGTAAAAACTTAAAATGCGTGAGGGTGTCAATTGTTTTGTTTTTAAATTATTTGGGGGTGGCTAATGGAGCAAGAGCAGCTCTATCAAATATCTGAGGTCCATATAAATTATAAATGCTCACCTGTGCCTTTACTCTTTCAAAACTTCCAGTCTGAAAAGCCTGGGTGGCTCAGTCAGCTAAGCATCTGCCTTTGGCTCAGGTCATGATCCAAGGACTGTGGGATCGAGTCGGGCATCCAGCTCCCTGAGCAGCGGTGAACCTGCTTCTCCCTCAGCCTGCTGCTCCTCCTGCTTGTGCTGGCTTGCTCTTTCTCTTTCTCCCTGACAAGTAAGTAAATAAAATCGTTAAAAAACAAAAAAACTGGGACGCCTGGGTGGCTCAGTTGGTTAAGCGGCTGCCTTCGGCTCGGGTCATGATCCCAGCGTCCTGGGATCGAGTCCCACATCGGGCTCCTTGCTTGGCCTGCTTCTCCCTCTGCCTCTGCCTGCCTCTCTGTCTGCCTGTGCTCGTGCTCTCTCTCTCTCTCTCTAACAAATAAATAAATAAAATCTTAAAAAAACAAAAAAACAAAAAAACTTTCCAGTCAAAGAAATGAACACACTGTGATGATTTCAAGTAAAAACTGCCATTTCAGAAAATTATCCAATTAGCACAATTAGGGCTCCTAACACTTGATGTTCAATTAAGTTTCATTAAAATGGTTCTTATGAAAAATCAACATTCATAAATTATAAGAACACATTTTAGAGATTGATATTAAATCCCACATTAATTCATTCACTCATTCATTCAGCAAATGACTCAGAACCTCGCCCAGGCCAAGTCTGTAGGAGGATCTGGGAGCACAGCCTGAACAAAACTGTTCAGGGCTCTGTTCCTTGCCAGCTTATACTGCAAGTGGGAGAAGGCAGTCTATAAACAGGCAAATGCATAATTAAGATAAGTTTGGATTGAGGCACCTGGGTGGCTCAGTCAGTTAAGAGGCTGACTCTTTATTCCCACTCAGGTCATGATCACAGGGTCCTGAAATAGAGCCCCACTCTGTGCACAGCACAGAGTTGGCTTGTCTCCCTCTCCCTTTGCTCCCTTCCTGCCCCACCCCCACTGGCATGCACATGCACATGCTCTCTCTCTTTCTCTCTCTAATAAATAAATCTTAAAAAAAAAAAGATAAGTTTGGACTGTCTTAAGTACTGAGGACAATGAAAACCAAGTCAGATGATGACAAGTAATTGGGGAATGGAGATAGAGGGCCACAACCACGAAACTAATGGAGCTTTTCATCTACACAGGCCCCTTCTGAGCCCCTTGAAGGAAGGGCAGCCATTAGTGTGGAGGCACCCATGTGCACACACACATCACACACCCCCATACATCCCCACACAAAACAAAACACTTGGAATGCCCTAAAGTCTTAGAGCACATATATGAAAAAAAGCAAAACAGAGATTGCCCACATTTTGACAACAATCTTAAAAATTGCATGAGTTTACCAACAATGAGTAGTAAAACCAAGGAAACTTCTCTAAACTCTCAATCATAAAAACACATTTTAATCAAGGATATTATTCCAAAGACTGAATTATCTTTGTATTTGCTGTTTGGAAAATATTTTCACACCATTATTGTCCTGTGAAGAGGTGATCAAAGAGTACGTAGCCAAAATTGTGGAGTAAGAACGTGTTAGGTGGGGCAGTTCATTAATAAAAACACATGTTCTTTTTCTGACTTTCTGATGGCTGGGGTATGTGTTAGCTTTTTCATTTCGTCCTTTGTTGTTTTATCTTCTTATTCTAAATAAATGTTCCCTTTTGTGTGAATTTTTATATTCATAATTTTGCATTCTTTTTCTCAAATTATATAAGCTCTAGGCCTCATAAAACCTGTATGGTCCCTGGGAAAGGCTACTTTTTTTATTTTTTTATTTTTTTATTTGGCAGATAGAAATCACAAGTATGCAGAGAGGCAGGCACAGAGAGAGGGGGAGGTAGGCTCCCTGCCGAGCAGAGAGCCTGATATGGGGCTCGATCCCAGGACGCTGGGATCATGACCTGGGCCGAAGGCAGAGGCTTAACCCACTGAGCCACCCAGGCGCCCCGAGAGGCTACTTTTGATGAAGGTTTCTGGCAAGTTCTTCTGAGTTGCAGGGACCTGAAAGAGGACAGCACTCCAGCGAGAGATAAGAACAACAAGGGTTTAAGGAGGCTGGCCTTGGCATGAGAGCTAGAGGCCAGTGTGGCTAGCTCAACTAGGGCCCTGGAGTCAGGGGAAGAGGCTTGATCTCATTCTAAATACAACCAAAAAACCATCTGATTCATACTTAAACATAGCAGCATCAGTGTAAAAATATGTGGAATATTTAAAACAGCCTTAAGTCCTCACATGTATATACTGAAACATTTTCCCCCTCAAAAAAAAAAAAAGAAATCACAACCTCGTGTGAAAAAAGGTTACTACTGCCCCTCAGTGGTAAAAGAAGAAATATTCAGAATAACATGATTTCTAGGCTAAAGTAAAATCTATCTATCGTGATACATTCTTTTTTACTGAACAATAAACCAAAAAACTCAATTTTATAAAATATAAATTTTAAGGCCAGGAGTTAGCACTATAATTTTCAAGAAGGTCTGAGAATACTAGGCCCACAAGCTAATTACTAAAGAACACACATAGGGATAGCTCTTTACAATGGGCTGTAATGTTTTGGTAGTTTCTTTCTTCCTTCCCTCCCCTCTCCCTTATCTGGCCACCATCCCTAGCCCCTCCCTCACTGCTACCTTCATTCCTCCCATCCCTCCACCCTTCAGTTCTCCCCTCCACAAATGTTTATGAGCACCTGCTCTGTGCTAGGTGGGTGTGTAGAAGTAACCACAATACACATCCACTGGTGGCTTAGTGAGGAAAACAGATCTCAAGCAAGTAATTTACTATTGTCATGTTTGGTTCTGAAGATGTTTGCGATGCCATGGGAGCATCTGTCAGGGCACTACACCAGTCTGGGGAGATAGCAAAGGTCACTTCAATGAAGTGGCCTCAAAGCTGATGGCTCAGGGACTGCTAGGAGTCAGGCAGGGGAGGCTGAAGTGGAGGAGTGTTGCAAGCCCAGTAACAGCATCTGCAAAGGCTGTAAGATGGGAAAGCAAATGGCGTTTGAAGAACTGAAAGAAGACCAAGCACGGAGGGAAAGGGGCTAAAGATGAGACTAGGGAGGTAGGAAGGCGTTCTGTCAGGAAGAACTGTGCAGACCTTCGGAAGGATTTGGGCCTTAATCCTAACAGTGATAGGAAAACGGTAAGGTGTTTAAAAAGCGGGTCAAATAGGACTTATGTTGTAAGTGACAGAAACCATAGCTCCCTGATACCGATCCACCCAGTTCCCTAAACCAGAAGTAGCTATCACGAGGGTTCATAAGTCCATTCAGAGATAGTTATGCATACACATGCAAATACACCTAGGTATCTTATCATCATGTAATATATGGCAGCATACAATGCACCCTGTCTTGAATCTTGTTTTTTTAACTTAACAAAAGATCTTAGCAATCATCCCATATCAGTCTATACAGGGCTGCCTTGCTCTCCTCCACCCCCCATCCCCGCCCCGGACTAGATTGTCTGTTGTATACCTGTACCATCATTTATTTAACTAGGCCCCTATTTTGGACATTGAGTTCATTTCCAGGCTTTTGCTATTGTAAGCAATGCCACAGTGAATGTTCATATATCTATCATTGCCTCCTGTGAAAGAGTATCTGCCAAACAAATTCCTAGAAGTGGAATTCCTGGGTCAGGGAGTATGTTCATTTGGAATTTTGATAGATATGCCAAAGTCTACCCCTAAAAATATTATTAGTGTATACAACTAGCAAAGTGTTGATACTGTGTATACACCATGAACAAAGATATGACAGATGGCAAAGTGGTACCTTGGTAGAGTTTTAATTTGTACTTCTTTCCTTAAAAATGAGCTTGAGCAGGGCGCCTGGGTGGCTCAGTTAGTTAAGCGTTCAACTCTTGATTTCAGCTCAGGTCATGATCTCAGTGTTGTGAGATGGAGCCCTGAATCGGGCTCTGCACTGGGTGTGGAGCCTGCTTAAGATTCTCTCTCTCTCTCTCTCTCTCTCTCTCTAAAAATACACAAATAAATAAACAATAAATAAATAAATAAAATTTTAAAAAATAATAAAAATGAGCTTAAGCATCTTATGATCTGATTAAGAATCACTGCTTATTCTGAATTAAAAATTATCTAAATAAATAGGCCAGGAGCAAAACAAAGGCCTAGAGTAAAAATGATGTTTCATTCATTCAACAAACAGTTTTTGAAAAACCACTCTGCACTAGGCACACTCATAACATAGGCAGTGATGAATCCAAGATGGGTGAGACTTGGTCCTACCCCAGATGAGCTCAAGTTTAATGAGGGAGATGGATGTGGAAACACTGCAATTAAATGCAATCTGCTATTTAAAAAAAAAGAAGAAGGAACATAGAAATATGAGAGTACAGAAAAAAACAACTAATCTTTATCTGCTACCCACTCACATACATGTTCTTCAAATACTTAACTTTTAAAAGGCAGGGAATTGGGAAAAGCAGGTAATTAATTCTTTTTAACTTTCTTAGGTCCTACTTGGGTTATTCATTTATTTATTTAAAGACTTATTTATTTGAGAGAAAGAGAGAGCGAGCAAGACCAAGCTGGGGAAAGGGCAGAGGGAGAGGGAGAGAAAGAAGCTCAAGAAGACTCCCTACAGGGGCTCAATCTCAAGACCTTGAGATCATGATCTGAGCCGAAATCAAAAAGTCAGACGCCTGACTGAGCCATCCAGGAATCTCTGGGTTGTTTTTTTGTTTTTTTAAACTTGGCTCTGTGCACTAGCAAAATCATCCATAGTGGTTTTAATAGAACTGGGATTTTTTAAAAAAGTGTTTAAACTAAAAATGTGCCTGAAATTATGGTTAAGACCCCATTCATGAAAGGATGGTGTGATTGACACAATGGGGAAAGGTACCTTGGCACACGTGACTTCATTTTAAATTCTGAGACCACATCAATTTCACACAGAGCACCCTCCCCCACTTTCAACCCAATGTCCTCACTCACCCTGCCCCCCACGTTCGATCAAGATGTGTCCTATGAACTGTTTTTGTCTTCTACAAACTTTTGAATGAAAACCAAATTTCTGTCATTAGTTTTATCCTTAGAAAAAGCACTTTGGCACTTAAATACTTTTAAATGTTTTAAAATCTGCTTCTCCCTTCTGGTCTTTGCTTAACAGTAAAGTAAGTACTTAGTGATACTCAGTACAAAATAAAACTGGAGACAAGACAGCCTCTCAGCTTCTAGATGGCACAGCAGAATAGCAAAAGCTAAAGGTGGTTGGCAGAAAGAGCATGCCACACATTTACACCTACATTACAGACAGCAGGAGCTGAGGGGTTAAAAGCACCAGAGCAAGAGGGCATCTGTCAGGACCCAACACCCCAGTGCTCAGGTGACATCAGTCCTTCAAGGTGCTGGGCTGGGGACTTGGGTTCACATGGGAAAGGAAAGACACATGTAAGTGACTCTGCACATCTTAGAACAGCACCTGAGTCTAGCTGTGGACAGAACCTCCCCAAACATGTGCCTTCTCCCACCTAGGGCTTTGTAGGTTCATCCCTAGAAATTATAGCATGAAGCCTTCCTCCCAGGATTAACCAAACCTCCAAAAAAGCCAACCACCTACTGCTAAGGAGACTTTCCTCTTTTTCTGTGAAGTCTGTCTTAACACTACTTCCATCAAAATACCTTCTTCCCAAATCATCCTGAACATTCTAGATTCCCTGTAAACAAGTCTAGGGTAAAACCCATATTCACATCTGGATGCATCCTTATCAGTGGAAGAAGCACTTCCAATAATATACGAATGATGAGTTTTATTTTTAATATAATTTCCTAAGAGCTTTCCTTCCATTATCTCAGTCTTCTCCACAGATGCTGTTAGGTTAGTAGTATTAACCCCATTTTTCATACATGGAACCATTTTCCTTTCCCAGTGGTCCACAGTATATAGAAACCAATAGAAACATGTAACTGGCAAAGCTCCTATATCTGCCATTCATTCATTCATTCATTCATTCATTCATTCCACAGATGTTTCCCCAATGCAACTGTGTGTCAGGCACTATCCTAGGTACAGAAGCTCAAGAGGTAAAAATTCATGATTTCTACTTCCTGTAAGAGATTAGTATCAGGAAAAGGAGATAAACATTAAGTATGTGCAGTAAAAGGTCAATCTTGCTGGGGTACGGTAGAACCCAAAGGAAGGAGAAGTCAATTCTCTGTGTAGAGTAGGGAGGGAAAGTTTTGAAGAGGAAAGGATTCCAAGTGTTCTGAAAGATTAACAATGAAGTTGGAACAGTAGAGGGCATTTCGGGAAGAGAAACCATATAAGTAAAATAATAACATAGGTATAATAATAACAAAACATGCAAAAACACAGCTACTCTGCTCCACAACAATTTGTAAAGGTGAAATATTCTTTTATTCATCAGCAAATATTTCAAAGTCCTTAATACATGGCAGACCCTATATTAGGTGCTGAGACTAGAAAAGGTAACAAGGCAAAATTTTCTGCCCTCAAACTTAAACAAGTAGAAGGATATAAGGGATGTAATTTCATAGACTGATACAAGTGATGAAGAATACAAACCAGAATAAGATCAGTGGTGGTAACATCTCTGAAGAGGTGGCACAAGAAGAGAGACCTGCATGAAGACAAAACAGAAAGCTGGAGAGAGAGCATTCCCAGCAGGAGGAACAGTGCATGCAAAGGCCCTGAGGCAGGAATTAATTTGGTGAGTCTGAGGGACAGCAAGAGACCAGTGTGGCTGGAGAGGGTAAAGGAAGAGGGGAAGATAAGCGATGCATGGAGACGCTTCTATACCTAGGTAAGGAGTTTAGCTCTTACTCTAGGTGCAATGGAAAGCCACGGGGAGGTTTTAAGCAAGGAGAAATATGATTAAGGTTTTTCAAAAATTACTCTGACTAGATTTGTGAAGAATGGCCCGGAGGGAGCAGGTACAGTAGGCACCATGTATCAAAGTACAAAACAGATTGAAAAGTGAATTGTCCTCCTTTCCTACCTTAATTTCTAGCGCTGCCCAGTTCAGTACATCATCATACATCTACCAGTCAGGATATGATCAGAAAAACAGAACCTAAACTAGGTAGTTCAACTGAATGAATTTAACATGGGGAATTGGTTACAAAGATGTCAGAAAAGCTGAAAGAGAAAACAGAGGGGAAAAAAAGAGAGAGAGAAAACAGGGAGATGAGGCAACTGAGAGATTAGCAATAGCAGGAAGCTGCTATCACCCCTAGGGCTGAAACAACACAGAGGAGGTGGTGTCATGGTGCCCAAGAGCCAAGGCCGCTAGGTGGGATCTATAACCTTGGGCCGCAGCAGAAGCCAGATACGCCAAGGAGACTCTGCCGCTGCTGCTGATGCCATGGGACAGAAAGAAGGGAGAAGTATCTTAGCTTTTTTCCTTTTCCCATCTCCCATTTGGCTGTACCCAACCAGAAGCCTCTAGGCAGGGGAGCTTGGAACTGTAGTGTGCAGAGGTCAACTCCCCAAAGGGCAGGGAAGGGCTCTGAGAGCAAATCTGAGCCCCAAATAACTGGCACCTAACCAACCACTTGACCATCCCAGAATTTGGGAAAGTTATTTAGTCATGATCACCTGTCAGCTCATCCTCTTAAATTGGTCTCTCTTCTCAATCCCAAAGCAAATGCTTCATTTCAAGACCTTAGTCACTTCCACTTGGATAACAGAAATGGGTTGATAACTTGTTCCCCTCACTCCATGTTCTCCCACTCCCAAATGCCCCCTCACGTGATACAGACCTCTAGAATTCGCTTTTAAACCAAGTTGACTGTGTACCAATCTTTGCCCACAGATGAAAATCCAGTTCCCCAGGGTAGCCAAGGACTTTTCATTGTCTGGTTCTCCCACAAGTTTCCCCACATCTTCTTTAAATACACTGTGTTTTAGCCACAAAGCAGAGAGGTTGAGGCTTCCCAAACATGACATGCTCTGTCATGCTCACATCCTTTGCTCACACTACTTGAAATTTTCTCTTTGCCACCCTTTCTTCCTCCTAGAATTCTTCAAATCCTAAAAGTCACCTCCTAAATAAAAACTTATTCAGCATCCTCAGGTAAAAATGTATCATTCCTTCTGTTGTACTGTATATATGTTTAAGAACAAGAGAAAATGCCAGAAATAAAAAGAAAGGTATATTTAGGAATAATGACACCATAGCCAGGGGCGGAAGTGGAGGGAACCTGTCTTTGGTGTACTAGGGATTTACATTTTTCCAGCTTTTATTGAGTTATAATTGACATGTAATATTGTATAAGTTCAAGGTTTGTAATGTGATCATTTGCTACACATATATGCTACAAAATGTTTACCACAACAAGGTTAGTTAACACAACCTCTACTTCACATAATTACCATCTTTTCGTTGTTATGGTGAGAACATTTAAGCACTGCTCTCTTAGCAACTTTCAAGAGAAATGCTAACAGGTGTTTTTGAAGCAAAAAAACAAAGAAATGATTTTTTAACTGCAGGTAAGAAGACTGGTTTGACCTAAGGAAAAGCATAATGAAGAAGAAAAAAGTTGGGGTACCTGGGTGGTTAAGTCAGTTGATTTCACCTAAGGTCATGATCGAGGGGTCATGAGATTGAACCCCACATTGGGCTCCACACTGAGTGGGGACTCTTCTTGGAATTCTCTCTCTTCCTCTCCCTCTGCCCCTTCCCCTACACTCTCTCTCTCTATCTCTCTCTCAAATAAATAAATAAATCTTTAAAAAAAAAAAAAGAAGGAAAAACTTGTGAACCTTTCCACTTCAGTAGACCAGAATATCTGGAATTGTGGAAGATTAGGACAAGTATCAAACTTAAGATGGGTCAGACTTATGACTGAACTAAAAAGCACCTTGAGAGCCCTTCTGGCTCAGAAGTCTGTGATTACATGAATTCATTTCCGGGGCACCTGGGTGGCTCAGTGGGTTAAAGCCTCTGTCTTCGGCTCAGGTCATGATCCCAGGGTCTTGGGATGGAGCCCTACATCAGGCTCTCTGCTCAGCAGGGAACCTGCATTCCCCGCCCCCCCCCCCCCCCCGCCCACCCGTGCCTGCCTCTCTGCCTACTTGTGATCTCTGTCTGCCAAATAAATAAATAAAATCCTTAAAAAAAATAAAATGCAGTCAATAAGCAGGTGGGTAGGGGGGTGAAGCAGAAGCAAACAAACAGCTCTCCTTCACATTGACTAATTGTGCACAGACTTATTTTATTGTTATCACTATTAACAGGTTTTTAAAAGTACTGTAAACAACAATTCTCATTCATTGCTGAAGGGAACACAAAATGGTACAGCCATGCTGGAAGACAGCTTGGCAGTTTCTAAGAGAACTAAGCATACTCTTAACCATATGATCCAGCAGTGACACTCCTTGGTATTTACCCAAATTAGTTGAAAAGTACGCCTGCACGAACACTCACACATGAACGTTTATAGCAGGTTTATTCATTATTGCCAAAACTTGGAAATAACCAAGATGCTCTTCAATAGGTGAATAAAAAAACCATGGAATATCCATTCAATTGACTGAATATTATTTAGCTTTAAAGAGAAAAGAGCTCTCAAACCATGAAATGACACAGACGAAACTTAAATGAATATACTAAGTCAAAGATGTCACACTGAAATGACTACATGCTGTATGACTTCCACGATGTCCCACTATGTGATGTCAAGGAAAAGATAAAACTATTATGACAATAAAAAGATCAGTGGTTGCCAGAGACTACAGGGGAGTGAGGGATGAATAGATGAACACAGGTCTTTTAGGGCAGTAGTACTATTTTGTATGATATTGTAATGGTGGATACATGTCACACATTTGTTGAGAGCCACAGAATGCATAACACAAAGGGTAAACTCACTATAGAATTTAGTTTATAATAATATATCAATATTGGTTCATCAATTATAACAAATGTAACATGTTAACACAACTGAAGGGAGAGTAGATAGAGATGGCATACAGGAAATCTGTACTTTTTGCTCAATTTTTCTATAAATGTAAAGCTGCTCTAAAAAAAGTCTATTAATTTTGTAATAACTGTGACAATAGAAAAATAAGTTAAAGATAAGAACTACTCAAAAAGAAAGAAGTAAATTAGGGGCACCTGGGTGGCTCAGTCAGTTAAACATCTGCCTTCAGCTCAGGTCATGATCTCAGGGTCCTGGGATGAAGCCTGGCATTAGGCTCCCTACTCAGCATGGAGTCTGCTGGTCCTTCTCCCTCTGCCTCTCCTTCTTCCTCAACCCCCACCCTGTTCATGCCCTCTCTCTCAAAAATATAAATAAAATCTTTTTTAAAAAAAGTTAAAAAATAAAATAATTTTTTAAAGTAGTAAATTATTCAGATACAGACATAAAAAAATCCTGAATATTACTGGTAAAACGAATGACATAAATACAATGCCAATGAAATACCTGTGCTCCTATTTATTTTAAAAAGGTATTATAAAGTATTTTAAGTATAATAAAGACTGTATTTTTCTACACTGTTGGTGGAAATGAAAAATCATGATAGCTTCTCTAAAAAGCAATTTGGCAAGAATGTCAAACGTGTTTATTTCCCTTAACTCAATAGTTCTAGGAATCTGTGCTTCAATGGTGTGTGTGTGTGTGTGTGTGTGTGTGTGTGTGGTTTTATACTGATGAATACTTGGAACAGCAAAGGAATAGCTTAATAAACTGGTGCACATTCACACAATGACATTATGTAGCCAATAAAAACTATGTTATTGAAAAATATTTAAAAATGGGGAAATGTCTAACCCAAAACCAGTATGTTTTTTTTTTTTAATTTTTATTTATTTATTTGACAGACAGAGACCACAAGTAGGCTGAGAGACACGCAGAGAGAGAGGAGGAAACAGGCTCCCCACCGAGCAGAGAGCCCAATGCGGGGCTCGATCCCAGGACACTGGGATCATGACCCGAGCCGAAGGCAGAGGCGCTAACCCACTGAGCCACCCAGGCGCCCCCAAAACCAGTATCTTTATTTGGCTTTTCTTTCTTTCTTTCTTTTTTTTTTTAGAGTTTATTTCTCTATTTGAGAGAAAGAGAGACAGCTAGCTAGGGGGAAGGGGCAGAGGGAGAGGGGGAAGCAGGCTCCCCACTTAGATGGGAGCCCAATGCCCAAATAAATTTCATTTCTTATACACAGTTGTATTTTCCCAAAATTCTACAAAAATACTCTATTATTTTTATATTAAAGGAAAAATTTAAATGAAGTTTTGCTACCTAGCTGACTAAAAAAGTTGTAAGCGTTAAAAATCAGCTTTAGCTCCAAGGTCTTTTTTTTTTTTTTTTTTAGATTTTATTTATTTATTTGAGAGAGAGAAAGAGTGAGAGAGAGCACAAGCAGAAGTGGCGGTGGTGGGGAGAGAGGCAGAGGGAGAAGCAGACTCCCTACTGAGCAGGGAGCCCGATACGGGGGTCAACCCCAACACTCTGGGATCATGACCTGAGCTGAAGGCAGACACTTAAATGACTGAACCACCCAGGTGTCCCTATCTCTGAGGTCTTTAAAGGAAGGTGCTCTGTTGGGGTATCTCCAGCTAGCAGATGGGCTTTCCTTCTTCCTGGGCTTTACTAAGTTTGGCAACATCTCCAACTGTTCTTTCACTGGGGGTGTCCCCTCCCCATCTCCATTCTGCTTCTTTAAACCTCCTTCCTCTTTCAAAACCCAACTCAGCTCCTACCTCCTCCATGCAGACTAGACTGTTCACATTATTCTAGCCTGTATGGCACTAAAGTGTGTCCTAATTGTTTCCTAGTTTCTTGTGTTTTTATGCCAGCCAGATCATAGGTACTATGAGGATAAAACTTTTGATCCTACTCACTTGTATTCTCCACAGTGCCAATACCGAAGCAGATACCTAACAAGTGTGTCTGTTCTTAAATAAAATGATAAAGGTGAGAACATCCCAAACAGTGCCTACCACATGGTAAATAATCAATAAATGTTTGCTGTTGTCTGAAAGGATAATTTCTCAAGGCAGAATTAACGAATCAGGGAAGGAACATTAAACCCCACTAACTGGCAGATAGGGCAAAATCAAGAACCTAAGGAAGAAGCCTAGCCCTCCTACCGGTAACTGCTATTAAACATTACATGTTGAAGGAATGTGTGAACACAAAGAATGAGACAAGCACTTTCAACTCACTAAGAACCAGTAGGGATGTTTTAAGTTAATTCTGTTTTTAGGTTAATTCATTCTTCACACATACAAAAAATACCTTTGAGCAACTTTTAGATTGAAAGGACATCTTTGATCATTCTAATCAGTGTGTTTGCCAACACAGAATTTAATTTGCTTTGCAGACAATGCACTTTATCTGACCTTATCTCCATATGCACCATCTGTCCATCAAGCAGACAGCTAAAAGTTTATTTGCCCTAAAGATTTAAAAAATATCTTTCATGTCTTTTGGTTAACTTTTCAACAAGCCCAAATAAAATAACAACAATAACAACAAAAACTTTTCAACAAGCCCAGCAAAGTCCACCTGTGTGGCATAATTTTAGGGACATTTCTGCCCAATTCATCCATTTGTCTACTTGCTCCCAAACCCGAAAGACTTTGATCAAGAATCAAAGCTATTTGTTCTGTACTTGGACAAGACTTAAAAGATCAATCCCCAGAGGAAAGTAAAGCATTTACTCAAATCCACTCTAAAATATTCTCTTTCCAGGTGCTCCCCTCTCTACTCAGTATCCTTATTACTATCCATACAGAGATGACTCATAAGTTTATATCTCCAGCCCAAGCCTCTGTCTCCTCAGGCATCAGACTTATCTATATCACTGGCAGCTTATCTGGTCCTTTTGGGATTCTCAAAGGTGCCCAAGCTTAATGAATCAAGCTTGCACCACTCCCCACATCCACCAATATTCCTAACCTGGTTTCTTTCCATGACTCCCTAGCTCATAACTAGTCATCTAGTTGAACAAGCCTGAAAGCCAGATGTTACCCATGATACTCCTTCTACCTCACCTCTATGCCCAAACCCTTCAATCCTGGCAAAATTATCTGTTTTCCTCCATCTTCTCCACCTTCTCTAGCCAAGCTTTGCCTATTTTACAGTCTATCTGTATCTTTTCTAACCCCAGTCAAACCTACTCAACATATTATGCAAAAGCAAAAATTTTCATACATAGTATGCCCCTTGACCCTCCAATATTACAAAGCCTTTGTATATACTCTTTTCTTGATTTTAGTCCTCTTTCTTCCTTGGTAACTCTAACTCCTTCCACATTTCTGCTCAAGAATTATTTCATATGAAAGTTTCTTTCCTTGGTTTTTATGACCAGGTCAAATCCCCCCCTCTCCTAACACTTTGTACATCTCCTTCAGAGTACTCTTCAAGTTATCTTACATTTATTTGTGTTATTGTATTGTACCCCTCACTAGCCTAAGCCATAAAGGCATAGATTTGTCTAATTTTTCTCTGTATTATATCCTAGCATAGTGTCTTGTACATAGCAGTTGCTCAAAAAATATTTACTGGGTAAATAAATGCAGAAACTAAAATAGAAATAACTAACATTAAATCCTTTCCCAAAAATAAGTTTTTATGACAGTTAACAACCAGAAGAATAAAGCCTTTCTTTGAATGAAAGAACATATTTAACAAACAAAAACAAAAAAGGCACACAGTAGGTATACAATTTTGCAAAAATTTACCTGCTTCAAAAGCTTCATGGAGGGGCACCTGGCTGGCTCAGTCAAAAGAGCACACAACTCTTGATCTCCAGATTGTGAGTTCAAGCCCCACATTGGGTGTAGAGATTACTTAAAATAAATAAATAAATAAATAAATAAAACCATTACAAAAAAAACCTTTCATAAAGCCCGTATCTGCATTCTGTTCTTCTATGTACCATAGGCCCCCATTATCCACAGTGTTATGTTCCAAGACCCTCAGTGGATGGCTGACATTGCAGATAGTACCAAACCCTCTATATGCTACATTTTATCCCTATACATAGATACCTAAGTTAAGAGATTAACACCAATAGTAATAAAATAGAACAATTTTAACAATATACTAAAATAAACATTATGTGAATGTGGTCTCTGTCTCTTCCTCTCAAAATATCTTACTGTACTCACCCTTTTTCTTTTGACAGTAAGAGATGGTAAAATGCTTGCGCAGTAACAGGAGGGCAAGGTGATGACATAGGCATTTTGAAGTAGCCTTAGCCTTCGACTGACCTCCTGACGATTCGTCAGGAGTATCATCTGCTTCCAGACCACATTTAACAGAGGGTAACCGAAACCACAAAAGCTAAACTGTGGATACGGGGGAACTACTGCATTTATGGGGAGCAAAACCAAAGCAATGCAATTTGTTTCCAGGATGCTAATAATGAAACGTTTTTGTCTGTCTGATCGTGTTTCCTCAACATTCTTTGCCTTGTGTCAATTTACGTGACTACTCAAGACATACCAGAAGTGCAAGAAAAAGTCACAAGGATTTCCACCTTTTCCGTTGGGCAGGATGCCTAGAAGGGACAAAAATATTAAGTCTTCCCATTAAAGAAATGCCCAGCTGTCTAGTGTTGGAGTTCAGATAAAGAATATCTACTAGAGGGGCGCCTAGGTGGCTCAGTGGGTTAAAGCCTCTGCCTTCAGCTCAGGTCATGATCTCAGGGTCCCGGGATCGAGTCCCGCATTGGGCTCTCTGCTCAGCAGGGAGCCTGCTTCCTCCTCTCTGCCTGCCTCTCTGCCTACTTGTGATCTGTCAAATAAATAAATAAAAATCTTTAAAAAAAAAAAAAAAGAAGAAGAATATCTACAAGAGGATCGCCTCGGTGGCTCAGTTGTTCCACGTTTGCCTTTCACTCAGGTCATGATCCCAGGGTCCTAGAATCAAACCCCATATCAGGCTCCCTGCTCAGTGGGAAGCCTGCTTCTCCCTTTCCCACTCCCCCTGTTTGTATTCCCTCTCTCGATGTCTCTGTCACTCTGTCAGATAAATAAAATATTTTAAGAAAGAAAGGAAGGAAGAAGGAAAGAAGGAAGGAAGGAAAAGAAAGAAAGGAATAAAGAAAATCTACTAGGAAAGGAGTCATCTCAAATATGAGCCACAGAATTCAGGATTTCGACTTTAGCTTTCTCAGTGTGTGCATGAGACACTCAGAGGGATAGAAGACGAAGTATTAATCTCCATAAGTTCAGTTAAGGACACATCCCAATAAGGAAAAGCTGTGGTGCTTATGATTGTTTTATAAAACAGTGTTAAGATAATTGTTTGGCACTCGTTTGCACATGACGGACTCATGACAATTCATTTCTTTAAATACGAAGCCCCAAATCACCCCTTCTAAAATTATGCTTCTTACCAACATCACTTGGTAACTACACGTAGGAATGAACACTGGCCTGGAGACAGCACTCACAGATCTCCCGAAATAATGACACGCTGGTCCATTTACAAGGATCCTGCTCAAGACACTCGGGTTCTTGTCCAATTTCCCTGGCACTCATTAGCTCTGTGGCTCTCACACCATCTCAGTTCTTCACATGCAAAATGGTATGATTGGGTTCTTTAAGTCTTTAAAGTCCCTTCAAGGGGCACGTGGGTGGCTAAGTAGGTTGAAGGTCTGACTCTTGATTTCCACTCAGGTCATGATCTCAGGGTCCTGGGGCAAGCTCAGCACAGAGTCTGCTTATCCCTCTCCCTCTGCTTTTCACCCTTCTTGCTCATGCTCTCTGTCTCTCTCTCTCAAACAAATAAATAAATAAAATATTTAAAGTCCCTTCCAGTTCCAAATCCTCTGATCTGTGCCCGAATCATTGCCAGTAGATTAGACAGTTAAGTCACGAACTTGGTCTGCAGTCCCAAGAAGCATTTGGCACAGAGGTTTCCTGCTCTTTCGAAGGGCCAATTCCTAGCAGGAACTCATTCCACCTTAGCAAAGTGAGCAGATGAGAAACCTGTCCTTTCTACAAAGGGGCATAATCAGCTTCCGAGTTGGACTGACTGGAAGCATGGGGCAGGAGAGAAAAGTAGGTGGGGCGAGGCTGCCATGCTGATGAGGCGGCAGTTTTACCCCCAAATGGTACTGACCAGATTTCCCTTCAGTACTGCTCCCATCTTAAGCAGGCAGGCCATTGACCTCACATGCCTCATCTGCAGCCATGATTCACAGGATTCAACTGAAGAATATCATGTTTTCCGTGCCATACTCATTGTGTTTATAGAGCAGCCCTCTCTGCATTAAAAAAAAAAAAAAGTATTCTCCTGGGTAACCCTCTGGCAGAGTTATCCCATGACAGAAAATGTCAGAGGCAGAGAAATACCTGTACAAGGACTTCCTCAACGAGAAGGCCTAAATTCAGTCTGCTCCAATCAGAAGCACTCCGTGCTTCCTTCCTCAGCAGAGAAGAGACTCCTTTTATTTTTCAGTCTGCCTTGTCCCTATTCAAGGCTTTACCATGGGCAGGAAGACCAATGCCAACTTCTGTCTCTAAAGGAAAGTTTTGTTTATTCAATGAACCTACAAGAAGAATTCTAAATCAATTTATTTGCCATGGTGCCTGGATGGCTCAGTTGTTAAGTGCCTGCCTTCAGCTCAGGTCATGTAAAGTCTGTAAAAAATTTTTTCTTTGCCTTGTTTTATAAATGATAAGCATACTGCCTTCCTCGGGATACTTTTTAAAAAAATGTTACACACAATTAAATATATTTTATCATTTTCAAATTTCATATTTATAATCATGCAATCTCTAAAATGTAGCAAGATGGGATGCCTGGGTGGCTCAGTTGGTTAAGTGGCTGCCTTTGGCTCAGGTCATGATCCCAGCATCCTGGGATCGAGTCCCACATCGGGCTCCTTGCTCGGCAGGGAGCCTGCTTCTCCCTCTACCTCTGCCTGCCTCTCTGTCTGCCTGTGCTCGCTCTCTCTCTCTAACAAATAAATAAATAAAATCTTTTAAAAAAATAATAATGTCTAAAAAAAATAAAATGTAGCAAGATGTTGTCAAAGTATAATTTGCCGAAGAGTAATTTGTAAATTAAGATACTTGGCTATAACATACATTTATCATTTCCTGGACAAACTTTTCTTGTCAACTGCCTTCTGTTTTATTTGAATCAAAAATTATCTTTCGGAGTGCCTGGGTGGCTCAGTCTGTTAAGCATCTGCCTTTAGCCCAGGTCATGATCCTAGAGTCCTGGGATCCAGCCCCATATTGGGCTCCCCACCCAGCAGCAGGGAATCTGCTTCTCCCTCTCACTCTCCTGCCTCTTGGGCTCTCTCTCTCTCTTTCAAATAAATAAAATCTTTTAAAAAGAATTTACTTTCATCTTAAATAGATATGATAGAATTTTTATGTTTTGAAAAGTCTACAATATGAACTCATTCTTTTACTATCCAATCCTGCAACTTACCTGGAGTATTTTTAGCCTAAGCCAATCTTTCTATATTTACTTTATGTATGTAAATAACACATGTTCCTTTTAGAGATGCTACTTACATTCTAAAACAGCAGTGACTCTGACGGCCCACTGCTGTCATTCAAGACTGAAGGGTTCTAATTCAAGTTCCAGTGTGACTGGAGACACCACCCTCATCCTATTGGATCCATTATGAATAACACAAGGATAATGACACTTATAATTACTGCCAGATGGCTTGCTACTGTCTTTGGAGTTCCCCAAAGCAAGATGCCCCAAATGCATGGTCATAATTGCTTATTCGTTGGTCAGATTACAAAGCAAACCTTAGCTTACTCAAAATAAAATGGCATTTTAAAACTGTTTTCATGGGAGTTACAATATCTCTACGTTAAACACAGAGTATAAATACAGGTGATCCTTGAACAACAGAGGTTTGAATGGCACAGGTCTATTTATACATGGATTTTTTCCTATAAATACAGTATGTTACTGTAAATGCATTTTCTCTTCCATGTGCTTTTTTTCCCATGTGATTTTCTTTCTTTCTTTCTTTTTTTAAAGATTTTATTTATTCACTTGACAGACAAAGATCACAAGTAGGCAGAGAGGCAAGCAGAGAGCCCGATGCAGGGCTCAAACCCAGGACCCTGGAATCATGACCTAAGCTGAAGGCAGAGGCTCTAACCCACTGAGCCACCCAGGCGCCCCTCCCAGGTGATTTTCTTAATAACATTTTCTTCTCTCTAGCTTACTTTAAGAATACAATGCATAATACATATAACATACAAAATGTGTACTAATTGACTGTGTTATTGGTAAGGCTTCCGTCAACAGTGGGCTATTAGTAAAGTTTTTAAGGAGTCAAAAATTGTACATGAATTTTCAGATTTTTGACTGCAAAGGGATCAGCACCCTTAATCCTTGTGTTGTTCAAAGGTCAGTGGTATTTATATGTATAGATACATGAGTTGTTTGCATGAAATCAACCTCTTGCTTTTATTTTAGAATTATTACTAATGTTGAAAATAGTCGAATCCCACTAAATAAAAAGAGACTGTTTTCTCTAGAAGGCAAATTGTATGTTTCAGTGATGATGATTCAAAAATGGTTGTTTTAAATGACTTATCTCAAGATTTTGAAGAATGTACTGTCTAAAGTCCAATTGCTCTCTGGCTTTCTCACCCCCCACTACATCACAGATTAAATCTCATAACGGTTTTGAAAGCCTTTGTCTACCCTCCTTCTGACTCTACATCCTATTTTTGTATGGTGAATTTGTTGACAGTTTGTTAACCAAAACTCCATATTAACTATACATTCATCTATCTCCATAGAAACTATACATTCAGCACAATCTAAAACATTAGACCAAAGACAATAATATATAGCCAATAAGAAATTGTTTTCTAAGTACTGAATCTCAGAGCCAATCCAGTATATTTACTGTGGATTCCATCATCATCTTTGTAATGGAATTAACTGTTCCCCTTAAATGACTCTTTTTGGAAAAATGACATGAATCTCATATACAAAATTCTCCTGTGCATCTTCCTAAAAGATTGCTTCAGATGGAATGGTAAAGACAAAATAATTGCAAAGAATGAAATCCAAAAGGAACACAAATCATAAGGTCAGGTGTGGCTTCCCCATGGCTTGAGCGATATTATTACTTCCATCAAGGGAGCAATTCCCCTTCCCAGCAGGAAATCACTGGCACTCCCCTGAGTCACTTGCAAACTGTGTTGTTATAAATGTGACATCAACTCATATCCACAATCATAGTCCCGTAATTTTTCACTGTAAACATTTAAAGCCCCATTTCATGGGCCTGCGTGTTTTCTTGATAAAGATGACAGACTCCAAATGATATTTAGCCAAGTGACGGTTACCCTGTAGATGGCTGCTTAGGAAGGCTGACCACCAAGGTAACTACCATGTTTATTTGTCAGTTCCCCCAGCACCCATCATTATGAGGTTCAGGTATTGTAACACATCAAACATTACAACATGAGAGACTGCCAAAGGTTACACAAACTACAAAGCCACGCTCTTCTTGGTGAATGATTCAATTATAATTACAATGAAAATAACATCAATAAGGTTCATAAGCTGAAACTAATATTAAAGAAAACAAATGAAGCTTTACTGTGTGGGAAAAGAACGTAAGATTCTAGCCCAGAATCATAGAATCCTGTAGCTGGAAACTGCCTTAGAGCTCATCTAGTTCAGCCACCCATCTGATACAGAAATTTCTTCTAGAACATTCTTAACAAGTGGCCATTCAGACTTCCCTTGTTCATGTCCAATATCCAAGAATGCGCTACTGCTGTTGAGCCAAAATTTGCCTTTCTGAAACTTCCACTTATTGACTAGAGCTTGTAAATCAATTTGGTCACTCCCTATAATACTTCAGTTGGTTTTTAAAAAATTATAATTGGAGCACTTGGGTGGCTCAGGCAGCTGAGCATCCAACTCTTGATTTCGGCTCAGGTCCTGATCCTCATGCATCATGAGATTGAGCCCCACATCAGGTTCCATGCTCAGTGGGAGTCTGCTTGGATATTCTCTTCCTCTGCCCCCTCCCACACTTGCACTCTCTTTCTCTCTAAAATAAATAAATAAATCTTTAAAATACACATATATCAAGCATTTATTGAGTGCTTACTACATTCCAAGCACTGAAGTAGGTATTTTATACAAACTATCTTATTTATTTAGTGATTATGAGCATCAACTCTGGAGCCAGAGTTTAAGTTTAAATTCTGAGTTAGAATTCTGGCTCGGCCATGTACTACTAGCTTTAGGACATTAGAAAAGTTGCTTAACCTCTCTGTGGTGCCTTGGTTCCTCGACTATAAACTAGGGATAATAATAATAATGCCTACATGATAGGGGCACCTGGGTGGCTCAGTGGGTTAAAGCCACTGCCTTCGGCTCGGGTCATGATCCCAGGGTCGTGGGATCGAGCCCCGCATCGGGCTCTCTGCTCTTCGGACAGCCTGCTTCCTCCTCTCTCTCTCTCTCTGCCTACTTGTGATTTCTGTCTGTCAAGTAAATAAATAAAATCTTTAAAAAAAAATAATGCCTACATGATAGAGATGTGATTCAAATTAAGTGCTAGTACATTGAAAAGTATTGAGAACAGTGCCTAGCATATGATAAACACTGCAAAAATGTTGTTGCACTACTCACTGCTATTATTATTTCTATCATAACCTCATTCTACAGATGAGGAGGCTGAGGTTCAGGAAAGAGATTAGGCAACATAAGCATGGGATTTTCAACTATCATTGTTAAATCACATCTGGAATTGATGATCTGGTGTATTTGTTATTTCTTGTGTATTTGCTACTCCACTTAGCTCTGTGTATTCATCTACTTAAATAGATGCAATTCTGGGGACTCTTCAGTGTTCAACTTTTCTAAAGGTTTAGAACCAAGAGCATGGCTTCTCCAAATGAAGCACTCCTAATATTATATGTTCCCGTGAAACAAAATCATTCAACATTAACCCAGAGATGATGAGAGTGTGTTTGGAAAACAATATTATAATATGTACCAAGAATCACAAAATTTTTCAGACTTTGATTCAATAATTCCACTCCTGGAAAGTTATTCTAGGGAAATAATTCAAGAAATCAAGTAAGCTGCATACCAGTAAATCCTTCTCATGGCATCACCAGCTCCATCACACACAAATGCACTAGGGGTAAAAATTAGGGAAATAGCTAGATAAACTATGATAAATAGGAAAATTATGTAGTTAGTTAAATAGACACTATGACATATGAAAACATGGAAGGAAGTTCATTATAGGATACTAAATGGAAAAAGAAAACCCCAAATTGAGTTACAATGGAAATTATCACTATTAAAACATGTATGCTTGAACACAAAAATGGGAGAAAATACCCCCAGATGGAAATAATTTCATTAAATGGTATAATCACTGGCTCACTTAAAAAAAATTGTTTTTATGTTTATACAACAGAATATATATAGCATTGAAAATGACTAAAATTACATTCATCAATATGAATACATCTTGAGCAAAAAAAAATCTTTCAGAAAGATATATATGGCATCATTCCATTTATACAAAGTTTTTAAAACTTACAAATGCATTTGGAGTTGCAAACATACACATATATGTGATGAAAGTTTAAGTATTTGAATGGAAACACTAAACACCAAATTTAGGCTAGTGATTTCTTCTGGGGCTAGGAAGGGAATTACGACCAGGAAGAGATGACTTCTTAAACTCACTGGACAGCAAACAGGCTATTTAACAATATAATCTTCTACCAGTGATTCTCAACTCCCCGAGAAGTTAGTTAAAAATACAGATGCCTGGGCCTCACCACTACAGATTCAGAGTCAGCTGGTTTAGGCTAAGGCCTGGGCCTCAGTCATTTGAAAAACTCCCAGGAGATTCTAGTGAGCCCTGAGTTCTCACTCACTCAACAAGAGTTTAGAAGTGATGTGTTCTTTTGCATAGCAAAAATATATAATAATGATTAAAATCACTCCTTCATGTTGATATATTGTTTGAGCAACAAAAGCACATGATTTAAAAAATATACCTCTTGGATTTTGCTTGACTCATTAAAATTAGAAAACCCTGCAGCTCTGCAAGCCTGGGTATCCTTGGGATCCCTGCTGCCCACAGAGCAGAGAACCCTATATGTGCATTGTGCAGGAGCGGAAACGAAGCCCAAGCAGCTCCGGGAAACAGTACAGTTTCAATAGTCATGCCAGCAACACCACAACTGAAAATGTCACTCCCACAGGATTGTTTTCCTTGCAGCATGAATTTCACAAGAGCTCGCCTCTAGAGGGCAACTTCCCCACCAGCAGCTTCCTCCTCCTCTGGGCCTCACTCTCTCCACTGTAATAAAAGGAAAAAAGGGAGAGAAGCCCATCTGTTCTGTCTCTGCAAGGCAGGCTTGTCAGATTTCCGTGGATGCCAGGCTAGGGGTGGCAGAATCACCCCTTGAGCCAACAGGAGAATAACAGATTGCCTTCTAAGGCAGTGTAGCCTGGAGATGGTCTTGAAGTCAGGAACAGAAGCCAAAGGAAGCTGGAGTGGCCAAGTCCTGACCGCAGGTTTAGTAAATGAGGAGAAGGAGCCCAGGAGCACTGACAGGTCTAACCACCCCACTCACCAGCTGTTGGCCCTCCCCAGCCTCTCCCTTTTCTTTCTTCCTTGCCTGCAGGCTCTTTGCCGGGACTTCTGTCCTTATTCTTCCAGGTTTTCTTTAGAAACCAGAGTGGGGAGTGTGAAGGAGTGGATGTCGGCAGAGATAAAGCAGTAACTTTTATGGCAGGACAGACAATAAAATAAATGAAATGTAGGAATGTTAAGGAAAGAGCCAGATTAACAGAACAACCTTTATGGACTGAGCTACGGTCTCTTAGCAACTTAAACTCAGGTACTCCTAAAGACAAAAGAAATGACCCCTTGGTAAAACAATAGCAACTCCTTATTGCACTATTTACTGCACAATCTGTCATCAGTGGAACCTAAGTTTGGACAGGACATTTGACACTTGAGATCCTGTTAGTCCAGGATCTCGGTACACCGGAGTGCGAGAATATTCTTAGTAAGGAACTTGAAAATCCCACTGGGTCACAAAGGGTTAAGCATGGGATTAAAAGAAAGAAGAGACAGAGGGGAATGAAAACAGCATTGCTGAAATTCATTTCATTAAAGAACCCAAGATTTTTTTTTTTAAGAACTTATTTATTTATTTGAGAGAGAAGGAGAGAGCACCAGCAGAGGGAGGGGCAGAGGAAGAAGGAAGGGAAAGGAAGAGGGAGGGGCAGAGGAAGAAGGAAGGGAAAGGAAGAGGGAGGGGCAGAGCGAGAGGGAGACGTGGGCTCAGTGCTCAAGGGAGCCTGAGGTGGGACTCCATCCCAGGACCCCAGGATCATGACCTGACCGGAAGGCAGATGCTTAAACGACTGCACTAGGCATCCCACAGAACCCAGGGTTTTTAAATTGGGTATTTCAATAAAATATCCCTGTTAAGATTGCCCAAGGAGTGCCATGTTAAAAGCAGTGACTTCCTTTTCTTAGAAAAGGGAATCTGTGTCACTGAGTGGTTCTTGTGGCTCCTTTGTAGGAAGAAATTCACTTGTAAAGGCTCAGAAAAGAGGACTCTCAATTTTCTCTAAACTGGAGGAATAGGACTAATTCGGAGACATTACAGCAGATGTGCGTGGAAACACACGTGGGCAGAAGCAGGAAGGCCAAGGAAAGCTACTGCTGCTCTCATGACTGGCATTAAACTTTTCAACATTTATTTCTCCAAAGCTAATCATTCCAGCGTCAAAAACAAAAGCTGAAGGATTAAGCTCTGTTCCAAGAACAGTTGTGATAATATTAATTATGTTGATAAACAAACTCAGAAACAAAATAAATCAGGCTACACTTCAGCTCCAGTGTTTGCCAAAAACACCCCAATAACAAGAGAAAAATTATTTTCAAGCTTCTAAAAGAAGTCTAGGCATGAAGACTGAAAGAGAAAAACTAAAAGCTCTAGAAAGGAGTGGGGGAAGTATTTTGCTATTTCCATAACTTTTGTAGTCATTTTAAAATAAAGAAACACTTTAATGACTAATACCTACAAGTGGTTCTCTGGAATTACGTGACTAAGTTATCTGACAGGAATCTGCCTCGCACTTAATTAGTCGTTTGTGCCATCATCAAGCAAAGAATGCCAAGACTTTTGCATAACCTGACGTCTTCAGAAGCAAAGACCAGTCAGACAAGTTTCCAGATAGAAGTAAAAATAAATGCAAAAAAACATAGAGACCAAGATTACATGGAAAAGAGAGAGCTTGTCAACAAAGAAGACATATAATTCTTGGTCCCATGTGCATTAAAAACAGTCCAATTAAAAACCCAAATTAGGGACGCCTGGGTGGCTCAGTTGGTTAAGCAGCTGCCTTCGGCTCAGGTCATGATTCCCAGCGTCCTGGGATCAAGTCCCACATCGGGCTCCTTGCTCAGCAGCGAGCCTGCTTCTCCCTCTGCTTCTGCCTGCCACTCTGTCTGCCTGTGCTTGTTCGCTCTCTCTCCCTCTCTCTCTGACAAATAAATAAATAAAATCTTTAAAAAAAATAATAAAATAAAAAAATAAAAACCCAAATTAATTTAAAAATTCAACAAATCAAATAAAAATTAAATTAATAGTCAATGATTATATATTATATATAATTTATACTAATAAATATAATTATATATAATAATAAATCAAATAAGTTAAAAATTAACATAAACTCTCCAATATCACTTGGCTATCTAAATATACTACTTCATCAGATCATTCTGGATTATAAATATGACAGTAATAGCTTATATATTTGAGTTTTTTCCACATCTAGATGTAAAGTGGTTATGTCATTAATCTCATACCACTGTGAGGAAAATTGAAAAAGTGATGACAGTCCCATGAGTAAGTATATATATATAATCTAGAACACTGCTTTCTAAGCTGGGTTAGGGGCATAAATACAGAGAACAAACTGATGGTTAACAAAGGGGAAGCGGGGCAGGGGAGCGGGCAAAAATAGGTGAAGGGGAGTGGGAGATACAGGCTTCCAGTTAGGGAATGAAGAAGTTATGCTGATAAAAGTACAGTTTAGCGGATGTAACCAATGATATTGCAACATAAGTTAGCTACACTTGTGGTGAGCATAGCAAAATGTATAGACTTGTTGAAATCAAATCACTATGTTGTACACTTAAACTACTGTAACATTGTGTGCCGACTATACTTCAGTAATAGAATAAAAGAAGATGAAGATAAAATAAACCAGGCTACAGGTGATAGGTGGATTAAAAAGAAAACAACAGGCCCAAAATGCTGCCACTTAGGCCAAGTCCACAAACCAGGGCTTAATACCTAATTGAATTGCAGTTTCAACCTCCCCCAGAAATTTGGTCTTAACCAGTCAGTCAAGAATTTACTGTTCACTGAAGAGTGTGCCACAGGGGCCTTCTCCATCCCCCAAGGGTAGGTGAAGTAATCTTTATGATAAGACCCCTGCTTTTCCCACAAAGGAAAATTGACCTTGCCTGGAACAATGTTTTCTTGTGCTAATAACTTTCTTGACTCCACCTTCCTATAAAAACCTTCCATTTTGTACAGCTTCTCAGAGCCCCCCTCTACTTTTAGATAGGATGCTGTCTGACTTATGAATCTTTTTTTTAAAGACTATTTATTTAAGAGAGAGCATGAACAGGGGTGAGGGGCAGAGGGAGAAGGAGAAGCAGACTCTCTGCTGAGCAGGGAGCCCAACTCAGGGCTCGATCCCAGAACCCCAAGATCATGACCTGAGCCAAAGGTATATGCTTAACTGACCGAGCCATCCACGTGCCCCTGATTCAAGCATGAATTTTTTTTTTTTTAAGATTTTTAAAATTTATTTATTTGACAGACAGAGATCACCGCGGAGCAGAGAGCCCGATGTGGGGCTCGAATCCAGGACTCTGGGACCATGACCTGAGTGGAAGGCAGAGGCTTTAACCCACTGAGCCACCCAGGTGCCCCAATGCATGAATCTTTTAATAAAGATTAGATCTTCAGGATTTAGATCTTCGAATTTACTTGGTTCAATTTTGTCTTTAACAGGCCAAAGGCTGTATTCAAGTTGTTTGTCTTTCTGTAAGGGCACTGAATGCATCTCTGCACTGAATGTATAATGTGTCAACAGATAAAGAAGATATATTAATACCCAGTCTACATCAGATTAGTCCATCTCAAGTCCCATTTTGAGAATCCTCCTCCATTGCTTGGAGATTGTATCCCGGTGGTATTGGCTACTGAGACAGAGCTCTAGCCCTGCTATCTTCTTTTACTCCTTTATTCACATATTCATACATTCACATATTCATTCTTTGGTGATTTCAAGGGCTGGCATCAGAGGACATTATCCACATCTCTCTCTCTTTTTTTTTGAAGATGTTATTTATTTATTTATTTATTTATTGAGGGAGAGCGTGCAAGCAGGGGAAGGGGCAGAGGGAGAGATGGAGAAAGAATCTCCAGTAGGCTCCCAGCTGAGCAGGAGCCCAGCCACAGCTCTTTGATCACCATCACTTCCATTTTTTTTTTTTTACTTTATTTAAGCTTTATTTAAACATATGATGTAACCCACCACCCTCACCCAACCCCTCTTCCCCCCACCCCCCTCAGTTTGTTTTATGACATTAAGAGTCTCTTTTGGTTTTTCTCCCTCCCGATCCCATCTTCTTTCATTTTTACTTTTCCTACCACCTTAACTCCCACCCCCGTTGCATCTCCACTTCCTCATATCAGGGAGATCATGTGATAGTTGTCTTTCTCCAGTTGACTTATTTCGCTAAGCATAATACGCTCTAGTTCCATCCATGTCGTCGCAAATGGTAAGATTTCATTTCTTTTGATGGCTGCATAGTATTCCATCGTATATATATACCACCTCTTCTTTATCCATTCATCTGTTGATGGACATCTAGGTTCTTTCCATAACTTGGCTATTGTGGACATTGCTGCTATAAACATTCGGGTACACGTGCCCCTTTGGATCACTACGTTTGTATCTTTAGGACAGATACCCAGTAGTGCAATTGCTGGGTCATAAGGTAGCTCTATTTTCAATTTTTTGAGGAACCTCCATGCTGTTTTCCAGAGTGGTTGCACCAGCTTGCATTCCCACCAACAGTGTAGGAGGGTTCCCCTTTCTCCGCATCCTCGCCAGCATCTGTCATTTCCTGACTTGTTCATTTTAGCCATTCTGACTGGTGTGAGGTGGTATCTCATTGTGGTTTTGATTTGTATTTCCCTGATGCCCAGTGATGTGGAGCACTTTTTCATGTGTCTGTTGGCCATCTGGATGTCTTCTTTGCAGAAATGTCTGTTCATGTCCTCTACCCATTTCTTGATTGGATTATTTGTTCTTTGGGTGTTGAGTTTGCTAAGCTCTTTGTAGATTTTAGATACTAGCCCTTTATCTGATATGTCATTTGCAAATATCTTTTCCCACTCTGTCAGTTGTCTTTTGGTTTTGTTGACTGTTACCTTTGCTGTGCAAAAGCTTTTGATCTTGATGAAGTCCCAATAGTTCATTTTTTCCCTTGCTTCCCTTGCCTTTGGCGTTGTTCCTAGGAAGAAGTTGCTGCGGCTGAGGTCGAAGAGGTTGCTGCCTGTGTTCTCCTCAAGGATTTTGATGGATTCCTTTCTCACGTTGAGATCCTTCATCCATTTTGAGTCTATTTTCATGTGTGGTGTAAGGAAATGGTCCAATTTCATTTTTCTGCATGT
>RCUC01151435.1:0-62142 GCA_003697995.1 Taxidea taxus jeffersonii
TTTTTTATCTCAGGGGAGAGGTAAGTGAGCTGGAGATGAAGGCACCAGCTCCTAAACTCTTCTGCTTAGAAGTGGCGCCTGTGGCTTCTCACAGTGGTTTGCGGAAGCAGTGCTCTGGTTGGGCTTCATTGGGGTGGGGCAGGAAAATAGGGCCCTCCTCCAAGGACAGACAGAGTGTATTGGAAAGAATAATACAGTCTTCAACAAAAGCTTCCACAGAAGCTTCCAGTCAGAATGGGACTCTTGTTGTAGTTGATTCTTGGGTTTCCTGGGTTTGTATGAGAGACGCAGAAATAACAGATGGCATAATCCTTTCCGTTTATCATGTTTGGTTTTTCTCAAGCTGTTGGAAGGGAACCTGACTGATGGCATTGTATCTCGTGAACAGCAGTGATTCTTTCTGCCTCTGTACAAAAGGGACTAGAAAGCCTGCAGTTGCTGTGAGAATGAACGTCGTGCTCCCCCGTGCTGGGAGAGGCTGCCCAGCTGTCCACTTAGACAAGCCAGAAGCCTGTTCCCTAAGGGTTATTTATTCTCAGAGTTGAGGCACTTAAACAGAGGGCATTTGGAGTCTCTGGTGTTCATTGGGTGTTCACGAAGAAGGAAGTTATATATCTTGATTTTTATGCATAAATTCTTCTAAGTTATTTGTTTTCCATCCTTTGTTATTTTTCTCCATTAAAACACTCTATTTCCTTATTGATCTTGAAAAAACTCACGAAGCTCACTTTAAGACTTATATTTTGCCTGGTGTCACAGAATTCATTATGAACTTGAAAAACACCTTTAGTTTAAAATGATAATACTCAGTGACATTAAAAGGCAGCCCTTGAAGTTCAAGCTCTAATCCCACTGAAACAAACCAAAAACATGTGGACCGCACAGTATGTGGAGGGCACAGGCGGACGGCCCCAGGCTTATAGCATGTGCGCGAGATCAGACATCAGCATCTACCTCAGAGATGGATTCTTCAGTCCCTCCTGTTTGACCCGTAAAGAAAGACGTGCCTTCTAAAGATTTTTAGATGGTGAGGTTTGTACAAGGAAAAAATTTAAGAAATAAGGTGTATGGGCTTCAGAAATCTTAGAGAAGGGGTCATGTAGAGAACAGGACCAGACAAGTCCACCTGCTCCCTCTGGCTGCTGCTGTCTCAGGGAGGAAGTATCAAAATGGCACCTTTAGAGATGGGTGCTTAGCAAGCCAGATGGATTAGACACAGGAGGAGCGAGAGTGGGCATCGCGAAGGAGTCGTGAGGAGCAGGGAATTAAACGACACACTTGACAGTGAGCACAAGCTCACTGGGTGCTCCAAGCCTAGAAAAGAAAAGGCTGGTTCAGCTGCTTTCATAGGTGGGCCCTTGCTGCCCTGGAGAGGCTGTCAGGCGCCAGACACTGCTAAGCGGATCAGCCGGAGAGGAACGCATCTGGGAGGGGGAGCCAGGCTGGGGTGAGGTGGTAACCAGAATGCCTGCGCGTTCCCTAGGTCTGCTTGGGAAGGTCCTTGAGGTTTCCCGGCGCTTGGAGTGGCCAGGGCCACCTGAGCATGTACGGTGTGGACAGCCCAGCTCTGGAGGAGCGAATCTGAGAGAAATAAAGGCCCTGTGGCCAGACTTGCAGTTGTCTGCGGTAGTGTAAGACCCTCAGGGAGGAAAAGACCGGAGCAGGTGACCTCCTGCTCTTAATCTCCCGAGAGCCCCATTCTGCCATTTGCAGGAGAGAGATGCCTGAAAACTATAGCTGACTTGTGTGTGTGATCCAAACAGACTGTCAGGGCCCCTGAAGAGGCAGGGTCAAGGGCACTGTCCTGAGTGTGTTCACTCCGGCAAGTTGGGATCCAATCCTGTCAGCTTGCCATCCTGGGACACACAAACTAGTGTGGACCTTAAACAGAAATTCAGAAAAATGCCTAAAAATGTACTTAATGTAGTAAATACTGTGAATGTCCATCTAGATTGTAGAACTTGGCTTACTCATTAGATCTTCGTAAAAAGCAGTGGCTATAGCAATCTGTTTTATGTTGCACCTACAAATATCAAGACTGCTCTGTGCAGGAACCTTCACAAAGGGGTTCTCACCATAAACACTGCTGGCATTGTCTCTCAGTGGCTGCTGGCCCGTGCGTGCCCCACAGGCCGGTCAGTGGCATCCTTGGCCCACTAGCTGCCAGCAGCACACCACCCCCTCCCGCCCTAAGCTGTGACAAGCCCGGAATATCTCCATACGTGACCACATGTCCCCTGCAAGGGGGAGGGAGGAGAATTACCCTGGTTGAGAGACAGGGTAAGAGTTTCCCTGGGTGGAGTCAGACCAGAGATGGAGAGGGAGTGAGGAAGGAATTGCAGCCATGAGCGGGAAGAGACCGGAACTCCAAGGACAGCGTAAGGATTAGTGCAGTGGGGCTCAATGTTTAAGAACATTGTCAAGAGAATCACATTTCCATGGCCCATGTGTTTGAGGGGGGTGGCCAGGGCAAATGAGAGTTCACAAAACCTCCTTTGGTAGATGATTTTTTTTTTTGAAAGTTGTGCAAGGTGCTGAGCTTTTTGGACCAACCTGGTCCATCAGTTCTGAGAGCTGCTGGTGGCCTCTGCAGAGAAGGCCCCGGACACTTGAGCTCTTTCATGCTCTGCAAGGACCACTGGACAGCATGTGAGTGGGGAAGCAGCTTGAGTCCCTGCAGATCCCCTGGCCGGGTCACTTCTGTGGCGTCAGGAGCTGTGCCAAGACAGGTGGTCTGGCTCTGTCCTCCTGAGCTGGGCAAGCCCCTCCCCCCTCCCCAGCTCCAAGTCACTGCCAGGGGCAGCGACCTCCCCGAATGTGAGGCTTCCCCTGCCCCCCTTCCCTGACCCGGTCTCAGACGTCACTGTGCAGAGAATCTCTGGGGGGCTTGTTAAAAACACACTTGCTGGCAATACCTCCAGAAAGTTTGATGCAGCATGTGGGGACCAGGGACTGAATGTTTTTTAAAACAGATGGCCTCCATCTCCCTCTAGGAGATGGGGGGTGGTCCAGGGACCACACTTTAAGAATCAGCCTTCTGGAGGGTCTTTCCAGCCTTTGGAAGGCAAAAAGCACATAAATTCTACTCACCTAATTCTCTTATGCTTCCAGAAGATCCTGGGATGGAGACCATACTGCCAAAGAAAGCACCAGTGACATGGGAGCAAAATGCAGTCTGCTCGGAAGCATACTGGTCATCCGGGTCACATGGGTCACTGTAGTACATTCATTCTTTAGTCATATGACCACATGATTGAGATGATAATTAATGTGTTAAATTATCATTAAGCCCTCTAATAATGATTGATAATAGCTAAGGTATGTGGAGCACAGTGAACAGGAGGCTCTGCTGACCACTCTGCATATGCTCTCGCCTTTATTCCGCCCGGCAGCCTTGGGAAGAAGATATTGCTGTCCTTTTTTTTTGCAGAGGAGGAAACTGAGGTGGGCCGAGGGGCAATGTAGATAGCCTACCCAAGGACGCACAGCTGTTCAGTGGTAGAGCTGAGGCTTGATCTGGAGTCTGTTTTCAAAGCTCTTAAAACCCCACCATCCCAGCTCACACCGTGTAGTGCCCTTTGCCCAGCACGGTATCGCCAGTGCCCGCTGCCCCCCCCCCCCCCGCCCTGCAGACTGGCCCAGGGCAAGGTCCCAGGGAGGTGGCCGAAGCCCAGGGCCATCCTTTCTGGAAGGGGGTGCACTCTGAAGTCAGTGGAAAGATGGCCCCTCCTTCTCGTCACAACATCTCCAGGCTCCAGTCAGTCCTCCTGGAACGGGCGGCCCCTCTGTAAGGCTCTGTCCTGCAACCCAGGCCTGCAGAGCTGTGTGTGCTTTCAGCTGTTCTACGTAAAATGTGATTCCATTTCAAAGAAAGACAGCAGATATTGCTTAGACATACGATCCCTTTGATAAAGGACTTTTTAAGCTTCCTGGACAGGGCTTTTCAACATTGCCATCAAAACTCCCAGGAAGCTCTTCCAAACACACAGAGCCCTGCCCAGCCGGCCTCCTGCATGCTCCCTCACCAAAATTCTGATTCTTCAGGGCCACGGAGTTGTCTGTCTGTCTCTGTCTATATATAAAATACATACATATTCATACATGTACACACATACGTATTTGTGTCTGTCTCCATATGTATATAATCACTGATTCTGATGTGCACTCAGTGTTACTCCTCCCAGATGTGAGGCAGAATAAACAGTATCATTCGCAGTGGAATCTCACCAAAATATTTAAGCTGATTCTAAACTAGCCTTTAGATTTACCCTCGTTTCTGTAAAGCAGGGCATAGAGAACACTTTAAAGGACATCAGGAGGAAATGGACAAATCCAGATTGTTGGGTGTTCTGCAAGGCAGCTGGCCTGGTATCTTCAAAAATGCATCTCTGTGTCACGGGAAAAAATGCAAACAGAGTTCAGGGTGAAAGGATTGTTTTTTACTAAAGAAACAAGATACAAAACCAAATGCAATGCATGAGCCTTGACTGAGTTGCGCTTTTAAGAAAACAATTATAGAAAATGGGGCAGGATAGGGACATTTGAGTGTGGACCAGGCTTTGGATAGAAAGAAAGTATTGTCAGGGTTTTTGGGTGTGTTAATTTTATTGGTCATGTAGGAAAATGGCTTTATTTTTAGGAGGTGTATGCTACAGGATTTAGGGCTGAAGTGTCAAGACATCTGTGACTTATTTTCACATGATTCAGAAGAAAACGTCTGAGCGTTAGCATGAGGCTGGATACAAGCATCGAAGCTGAATGTTCAGGGACTATTCTTTTCAACTTGTATCTTTGCCGGTTTTCATAGTAAAGTAGAAAAAGAGGGACGCCTGGGTGGCTCAGTGGGTTAAGCCTCTGCCTTCGGCTCAGGTCATGATCTTAAGGTCCTGGGATTGAGTCCTGCATTGGGCTCTCTGCTCGGCCAGGAGCCTGCTTCCTCCTCTCCCTCTGCCTGCCTCTCTGCCTACTTGTGATCTCTCTCTATGTCAAATAAATAAATAAAATCTTTTAAAAAATGAAAGAAAGAAAGGAAAAGAGAATCAAGGTGAAGAAGCAGGCTTGTGTCCTTGAAAACTCTGGTACGGCTTCATTACTGGGCTTCGCAGCTCTAGTGCTGGCAGCACACTTGGCCTAGCCTGTGACACGCCAGAGTGTCACCTCTGCTCCCTCAGTGTCTGCTGAGGTCGTCTCCCGGCCAGCTGACCCCGGGTGGTTGTGCTCCCCCTGCACCTCCTTCCCTGCTTGCTGACATCAGGAAGCTGCCAAAGATAGGCCCCTGTGATGGAAGCGACAAACCCAGCTGAGCTCAGCCTACTACCTGCCCCCTTGTTTAAACAGGAGGGCTTGCAGGAGACCAGCCGTTTGTCAGTCGCCCCTTGCTCTGCATTCTGATGGTGGACGCTTTTGAGAATCCTAGCACCATTTTCTGAAAGTCAGAGGACTGTCCAGATGATCCACGACTGCCAGGGATATGACAGTAAAGTCAGCTGTGCTGGAGTGGAAGTGTCTGTCATGGCCCATGGAGAGAAGACATCTGCATGGAATGTCAGCAAGGGCCTGGTCTTACTGAGTGAGTTGTGAAGAGGAAGTTGTGGGAGTCAGGGGGACAGCGGCGGAGGTGTGTTGAGCTCTGTGCTGGGATCCCCAAGGTTCACAACATCTGTCATGAGGATCTGTGTACCCTTTGATATGGATGTGCCAGCAGGAGTCTGTCCTTGCACATGTGACATGGCCAAATGGGGGCACTCTACAGAGCACAGGCGCCTGGTGAAGCCCATTGATGCATTTCTTGTCCTGTCGATCTGAGGACTTTTCTTGGATCCCCAGGAAAGCCGGTCAGTCAGCCTTGTGTAGTATGGCCATTCCATTTGTAGTAATTATTAGCAAACTATTAGGCTGGAAAGAGCAAAGCATGTTATCTCCCTCTTCCAAATAGGTGAATAAAAGCCTCCTTCCAGCCACAGATGGATGTGAGAATTTGGTGCAGTGGGGGGGGGGGGGGGGGCATTTTAGAACAGATGGACAGAGAACGATGTTTTGTGAACTTAAGCACTTGGCTTCCTAAATAATCCTGCCCTAGATTTGGCGTGGACCATTTTGCTCAGCCTCAACGTGCCACCTTCCGTCCTCCTGAAGTTTCACATCCTTTGTCCTCATACATGGTGGCCTGACTGCAGGCCTGAATCTGAGCCGAGCTTGCTGCCCGGGACAGTGGACACATGATGTGCTCATTAAGCTCCAGGTCATCTGAGAGGTTGTTGCAGAGCCCTGAGGCTCCATACGAGCACAAACACACAGAAGTTTTATGTTCATGTTGAAAGTTGTCCATTAAACAGAAGAGGAGCAGGGATCGAGATCGGCTGGCACACCAGGGAACTGGTTTTCTAATCAATGAAAAGACTTTGTAGAAGCCTCATCTTCTCCTTACAGGCTGGCCTTCCACTGGCCGGTTCCAGGTGGCCGGTGCGAGCCTGGTGGGCAGGCCATGTGGGACCTCCTGGGAGTCATCACTGGCTTGTTAATTGTTCTCATTCAGAATGATTGTCTCGGGCTAAACAGTCTCTTCCAAAGCTTTTTTGTATTGGTAACTCTTTTCTCAAAAGGCATTTCTAGTTGGTGGTATTTGGGGTTGAGTGGGGGTGAGATAAGCAAGAGCAAGTAGGTTCTCCTTCTGGCCTAGTGCTAATTTCACAGTTGAGTTTGGCAGCGGGTTAAGTGGTGAGGAAGTAGGAAGTAAGACCAGGACCCACCCATGAAGCTCACCTGGGAGGCTGACACAAGTGACGTCACCCATCTCTAGCACCTGCTCAATGTTTATCTGCGTGTAATGGCCAAGTTTCTGTCACCTGCTGAGGGCTTCCGGCTGTCACACTGTTGCTGACCCGTGTCCTCCGTGTTCAGGGAAAGGCTTCTGAGGGAAAGGAGGTGATAGTTACCGAGTGCTGACTCTGCCAGACACCGAGGTCCTCTGACAGATTCGTGATAGTTTCTCGAAGCAACACTGTGAAGCAGGATACCTAACTCTTGTCATTGGGGGTAGGTGAGGAAGCTGAGGTGTCTGCTTGGCCAGTGGGTGGTGGAGCTGGGTTTGGAACCCAGACCCGACAGGACCCAAAACTCTTAGAGTGGAGCCCACTCCTCCCTTCACCAGTGCTCAGCAGAGCTGCACTCCACACACATGCACAGATGCACGCACATGCACACTGACAATTATGAAGGGCCTGTGTCCTTAGTGCTATGTTAGGTAATTTCCTAAAACAGCATCTTGGGTAACTATAATGATGTGAGGATTTTTGAATGTGCCATGCTTTATGAGATAAATAGTAATCTCTCACTGGCATGTCAACTAGAGTGGGGACGAAGCTTTGACTCTGGGTTTCCTTATTTCCCCACTGTCCTTCCTCTTCAATAACTCCCTGCCCCACCTCACTGCCAGCACACCAGGGGGCCCTTTTGGGGTTCTCATGAGGTTGACGTGACCTCAGTTAACAGTGTCTAATCATTCACAACACAGCTTTGTGCCCAGATGTCAGATGTGAACTGTGTGATACTTCCTGACCTTGAAGAAGGGACAGCAGATGGGGCAGCCGGGGAGCACGGTACCCCTGTTTCAGGGTTCATTCCCCTCTCAAGGAGATTTGAGCTGTTAGAGCAAAGCCCTCTGGTAATGAAGCCATTTGTCCTTGGGAAGAGAATGAGCCCTTGTGAGACCAGAAACAATGGGCATGTTGAGTTGCAGACCTAGGGTGAAGGGAGGCTCAGGCAGTGGCACATGAGCTGAATTGGGAGGGTTCAAGGAGTGCATTCTTCCCAGGCGAATTTCTGTTGTCAACAAGTCTACTCTGTGGTAATGATGATACTTAGTGGTCATTAATGCCTCTGTTTTGAATGATTTCCCCAAGTGAGTTAGTCATGAACTCTTCAAGGCATTCTTATTTTTTCTTCTTTGAGTTTTAATTAGTGTAGTTTTTTTATCCAGAAATCACCCCGTGAGAAATGAATAAAAATAAGTTTGGGGAACAGTGTGTTATTTTTCATGGCAGTGTTTACTTTTATATTCTTATTTACCTATGAAGCAAACCCTCACTCTTAGGTCTCTGCTACTAATTTGATTCCCAGGCAATCAAAGTGGGTGTTGTTGCGCTCTCTCTCTAAGCAAAAGCTTTTGGTGGCGGTTTTCAAAACTTACTTCATCTAGTACCAAGACAGCGGGCAGAGAGTCCCTGTGAGCTTTGTAAAACCAGAGCCCATCTGCTGGCAGGGTTCATTGCCTGCCAGCCCTCTCTAGATGTATCTGGATCTCCGCGGTGTTGACTTTTTCTAGTAAGAGATGCTGGAGCAGGAGCCTGGTCCCAAGCGTGCGCGGGGGAGCTCCAGGGCCAAAGGGTGCGCCTGGGGCGGGTGCAGGAACCCTCCCACGCCCCCCCACCGGCCCGCAGCAGATAAGGGAACCGCCACACACCGTGTGAGAGCTCCGAAGGGAGATGTCGGAACAAAGGCAACCGGGACTGGCGCTGTGAAGGGCAGCCGTCTGCTCCGACACCGGGACCCGCTCCCTCCACGGGATTCAGTGGGACAAGGAGTGGAGGCCCGGGCTGGGGAGGGAGGGGAGAGCCAGCGCGCAGGGAGCAGCCCTGTCTGCTGCACACTTAGCTTTGGGGACCGCGCGCTCCCGGCAGCTCGCTGTGGGGCGGAGCCTGGCCGCTGCTCACCACCCTCCTCCCTTCCCTCCCGTAGGTGAGGCCGCGCTCCGAGCTCGGACATGGCAGCATGAGGGCCCGGGACCGCGCTGCCAGAGGCCGGCCAGGAGGAGCCCCCGGCTGCCGGAGCGAGCGCCCGGAGCAGCGACTGCTTCCTGAGGCCGCCTGAGCCTCCTTCCCCACCCGCCGGCTGTTACTGTTCACCCTGTGGAGTCCTGACTTTTCCGCCTGCAACATCAATATGTGTCATGTTATTGTCACCTGTCGCTCCATGCTCTGGACCCTCCTGAGTATTGTGGTGGCTTTCGCAGAGCTCATCGCCTTCATGAGCGCCGACTGGCTCATCGGCAAAGCCAAGAGTCGCAGCGGCGCCGAGCAGGACGAGCGGAGCGGAGGCCCGTCGGAGCCCTACCACCCGACCCTGGGCATCTATGCCCGCTGCATCCGCAACCCCGGCATGCAGCACGTGCAGCGGGAGACGCTGTGCGGGCCCTACGCCGAGAGCTTCGGCGAGATTGCCAGCGGCTTCTGGCAGGCCACCGCTATCTTCTTGGCCGTGGGCATCTTCATTCTCTGCACTGTGGCCTTGGTGTCCGTCTTCACCATGTGTGTGCAGAGCATCATGAAGAAAAGTATTTTCAACGTGTGTGGGTTGCTGCAAGGAATAGCAGGTAAGCGTGCGTGCGGAAGAGGGGCCAGGGCCCAGCCCTGCGTGTGCGGCGCGCCCCCTGCCCCTCCATTCCCTGCCAGTTGGGAAGAGTCGGCTCCCGTGGGGTCAGTCTGGCTTTGCTCCCTTTTCCCTGTTGCACTGTCGCCTGTTCTTTCTCTCCCATGTCCCTCGTCGTTGCTTATTTCATTGGGTTCGAAATTATTGGGTTTTGTTAGAGTAACTACTCCCTTTTTTTTTATTTTTTTGCTTTTACCATTAAATTAAAAGCATACTTTCCCGTCAGTACATCCCGGTGAGGAAATTCAGGTGAGAGAGCCCACTCCCCTCACCCCCCGCAGCAGGCACCCTGTGCTAGGAAGGAAGGCATGTGAGTGTGGGGCCTTCGGTCTTGGGCAGTGGGTGCGAGACCTGGTGCTCGGCCCTATCGCAACCACAGGATGATTTCAGCTTTGGGAGAGGAAGAAGCAGGCTGGGAAGGAATTAGTATCAGCTGTTCTGTGTTTAATAGTGTTCTGGTTTAAATTCTGTCTCCTGCAGTCTGACAGAATGTTCTGTGCATTCAAATCAGAAAATACAAACTAACTGCTCCACCTTTAGGCAATTTCTCACTAATGAGCTGGATAGACCTTGGTGGAAAGGAGAGTATGCACCCTTCACAATGATCCCGAGGGGAGGCAGGGAGTCACAGGATAACTTCTGTGCGCCCCAGCGCTTTCATAGCCTTTCCCCTATGGGTTTGGAAGGTGGATCCTGAACCAAGAGGGCATCAGTCAGTCTGTATGGGCTCAAGGGATTTGTTCTGGATGGCAGAAGTATGCACACATAGGCACAGATGCTGCAGTTTCAAGACATCCTCAAGAAACTAAAGGAATAGACTCTCACTTTGATTTTTCAGGGGGGAAGATAGCTTTTTAAACAATTAGAACCAAGGCATTTGTGAATCTGAACTCTACCAGGAGAACGGTAATCCACCCACAAACCCTAACTGAAGGCCACAGGCGACTCATCCTTCAGCAAATGCTAAAGCCTTATGCGTGGGACTCTTTGACAGTGAAGATAAGCCCTGAGCCTGGTGTCCAGGGCTGTAAGGAAACAGACCCCACGTGAATTCACTGTACTCTGCCTAATAGCAAACTCTTGAGCTCAGCAGGGCTGGCTTCCAAATCAGCAGATCAAACAAGTTATTTTCCAGACAGCTGATAAGATAATGTTTTCTGTTCATCCAATCTTCAGGGAGCCCCATATATACGTGTGTGTGGTGGTTAGTGGATGAGGGCCTAGAGAAGAGAGAGAGAGGGCCTGCTGCACAGTCCTGACCTGTGTGCATGCGGGATATCCTCTGGGGCCCCCATCTCTCTGAGAGGAATAGCCAGACGATGAAGGACTTGGGCAGTCCTAGGCATTCACAGAATTTGTGAAGTCAGGATTCTGATTCTCAGTTTTGCTTGAGATAAATATGCCACCTCTTTGGGCCTTGTCATTCCTCAACTGAAAAATAGGGGGACTGGAAAATATCTTACCTTAGATTTTTTTTACTTTAGATTTTTAATTCTGTGAAGCTCATTATCCCTTTTTCTGAAATCTTCTGAAATCTGAAGTTTATCCCCTTCAGCTTGGCATTTTACCTCCCAGATATGTTAAGTAAGATTCATCTTTTCATTGTCAGAGAAATGCCCCTACTTTATTATACTGAGACACACAGTGCCTCAGAGGAATGTGTATATCTGCTGTGTGCATAGCAAGACTTCTGCTGAGAAGTACTACCAAAGGCTTTTGAAAAGCCAGAAAAAACAGGTGGATGAAGGGAATGCAGTGTGCACAGTTTATCAATCCTGTCAAAGAGCCCTGGTTGACAAGAGAAGTGGATTTCTGTGTAATTTTTCTTTACTGTGTATATGTCCTCATCTGTGGTGATTCATGCCTTTACGATGAAATTTACTATCAAAGTTCTGGTATGCAGGCAAAACTCCTGGTTTGTCATCCCTAAGAATGCTTTTCATCTTGAGAAACTTTGTGTCTTCTAGCACTTGTAGCCGTCTATAGTCCGAATGGGGCATCTTGGGCCATAACACCTAAAGCTGTCTTTTACAGTCATTCAGAAGCAACTTACAGATACCCTTTCAGTCTTACTGTTTACATGCAGGTTTTGAAGGGTAGGCGGCGGGGCACAAAGGGAGAGGGAGGGAGAGAATCCGAAGCAGGCTCCAGGGCCCAGCATATAGCCCATCATGGGGCTCGAACCCTTGACTCTGAGATCATGACCAGAGCCAAAATCAAGAGTCAGATGTTTAACTAACTGAGCCAACCAGGTGCCCCCACGCAGTTTTTAATAAGGTGTTAGTCCAGTGAACTCAGTCTCGAAGAATGAAGATTAGATTAGTCCAGCAGATCTTTTGGTGCTCTTGTTTGCTATTTCACATAAATGACAAGAGTGTTCATTTTGGCACAAAGATCAGTGCATGTCGTAGGAATTATTCATACTCCAATGAATTATTCCTGACCTCTCTCTGTATCAGGCCTCTGGGAAGAAGGGTTGAAAAGAAGAAAATAGTAGCATACCTGAGGTGTTAGTCTGTTGGTCACCTATCCATCCCAAGTCTAGATTATTTTTTTAATATTTTATTTATTTGACAGACAGAGATCACAAGTAGGCAGAGAAGCAGGCAGAGAGAGAGGAAGGAAAGCAGGCTCCCTGCCGAGCAGAGAGCCCGATGCGGGGCTCGATCCCAGGACCCTAAGATCACGACCTCAGACAAAGGCAGAGGCTCAACCCACTGAGCCACCCAGGTGCCCCCCAAGTCTAGATTTTCTAAGAGAACTTTCTCCCCACCCCTCTCACTTATGTTCCCTGTGTATACATACAGCATCCCAGAAAGTCTGAGATTACTTAAAATTTTGAACTGGCAAGAGATAGAGATCCCTATGTAGTCAGACCATGTCTCTTTAGCCCACTGATCTGAGGGTAAGAACGGAAGTACAGGAAGTAGTAGTTTCCCCGCCCAGTCTAGCAGCGTCCCCCTCGAGCAGAAATCGTGGGTGAGACTGACTACGCACTAGGCCGGTGACTCCCTCATGGTTCGGAGTGGGGGGCGCATCTGTAAGGGATGCTTGGTGGGCTCTTTCTCTCCAAATGGAGACCTATACTGGGTAGTTCAGACCACATAAATGGCTGCCATGGTCCTTGAATCTATGGCTGAGAAGGTTGCCCTACCAGTGTCTGAAACAGCTGAACTTGATTTCTCTCCTGTCGGCCAATATGTAATAGCATCTGGGCGGCCCCAGCCTTAGCCAAGGACTCAGTGCAGCTGCGAGCATCAGTCTTCCCTCCCCCACCTCCCGGTTCTCAGCCCTGGATCTCTCAGAACAAATGGTGAGAAAGGAACTGTTGCCAGTGCAACAAGAGCATTCTTTGGAAATACACTCAGACTGTGTTTGCTCTTAAAACTTTCATTTTGGCAAAAGTAACATTTTTGTAAAAAATAACTGGATGAAAAATTACAAGATACTGTAAGCACATTCCTTAGAACTAATTTTAAAGAGTAAATAGGCCTTGGGTTTGTAAATAGGCCTCATTGCCTATAGAAAGTGTAACATAAATTATCCAAATCTGGGTATTTTGATTTTAGAAGTGGGTATGAAAGAATTTGCTGCTTCAGTGGAACTCTCAGAATCTGGATTACTTAAAAATAATAAGATACAACTACTGATTGTTAGGTTAACCCAGATATGAGACTTGCCTTCAAGATCCAGCCTACTGGTGGGCACCCCTCTGACATTTTCTAAATACTTAGCACAGATACCTTTGGAGTTCAGTACTTTTCTCTCTGAGCAGCAGTGAGAGGTCAGGCCTCACCCCCCTCAGCATTAGCCCTGACCTACCCTTCCGGTGGCTGTGAAGCGGCCAGTAATTGACCTCACTTCTTTGAACCTCTTTTCTCACTTGTAAAATGGGCATGATGATGTATAATACATACTTCAGGGTTGTTCTGTGGATTGAATAAGATCATATGCGAGAAGAAAGGTTTAAGCACAGTACTTGGCACACAGTAAATAATAAGTGGCAGCTTTGTGGTTTATTACAGTTTATCTGCTTCCTTGGCAGGACTTAGTATTTTTTTTTTTTCTTTTTTTTGTTTCCTAGAATTGCCGCATTTTAAGGAAGAGTGGTTTCTCTTCTAGTCTTTGGAACTGAGCTTGTTCTGCTGAGTATCAAGCATCACTATGTTGTATAGGGCCATTCCTGGGCCCTTCATAGCCCACTTGGGTTGGGGCTGAGTGGCTTTCGGGGGATTGTGGGTGTCCCTGGGGCATTTTTTTTTTTTTTTTTAAGCAGAAGATAGCAGTTGAGTTGATAGGAAAACCAAAAACTTCCTCTCACTGCTCTTCTGCCTGACACACACAGTCTCTCATTTCTTTCCTTACTGGAGGCAGCTCCTCGCTGTTGAGCCTTGACTGTAGGTGGCTTTGCAGGCTCGCTCCACAGACTAAATCACAGGCTGACTGGTCTTCACGAGGTGAAGACTCGTCCAGAACTTGGCAGAGCCAGAAACACGCATCAGTCCGGAGCCCTCTGGGATTCATTACAAAAGCCGGGTAACCGGCCAGCAGGGTCGTTGCTGCCAGCTGTCTTCCTTAGGTTGTGACCTGGATGTAATCCATAATGAAACCATAGAATGCAAAGATCCAGGTTTTCCATGACAGCATCAGCCAGTTTGTTTTTAGAAATGCATGTAGGGCTCTCTTAGAAGCCCATGGAATCCCCAGTGATTCAGGTTTGGGACAGAAGCCATTAAAATGAGCTCAGGATTTGGCTGACTTGTTTTGGCTTGGACTGTTCCACTGGGGTTGCCGTGAGGGTTAGACTAGCACATGAGCTGCCGGGCCTGGCTGCTGCTGTCTGTTCAGTCTTCATCCTATGCTTGTTTGCTTCTTTATGTCTGCTTGGCTCTCACGCTCTCTGCTCCCCATAGCCCTGTCTCTACCCGTTTCAGTCCAGCAGGATTGCCTCAGCAAGCTGCTCCACCAGTCTGACCAGACAGATCACTGCGGGGCTGAACTCTGCCTCTGCTGGTCTGGGAGAGAGGGCGTGCTCATGGGACTCCCTCTCTGTTGTCATGGCTCCACCTGCTATGTATGGGCTCAGCTTTCTGGGAAGTGAGCAATGATGGAGGATGAAGGAGGAGAATATGCAAAAAAAAGGGCAAGGAATAAAAGCATCTGAGAGAGGAGACAGGTGGAGGGTTTTGCCTTTGCCGCTTATAGAATTGCTTTATCGGAAATCAGAACCTATGTGGGAGTATGGATAGGCTGATGAACGGTGCCATGGTCACTGTCTAGGACTGGGTATTGCCATTGCTGTTTTTCATAGGCTGAACAATAACCTTAGCATCAAGCTGGTCTCAGCATATATTTTGTATTAACAACTCAACCTGGTCTCAGCATGTATTTTGACTTATCCTTTGCTCTACCCATGCACCCCTGGGCCAGAAAGATCAGCCACTGGAGAAGAGAAAAATAACAGGGGCTTGCAAAGCACAGGGAGAGAGGAAGAGATTCCTAACTCTTGCAGAGACCTTGTCCTGTAGTTTTACACCTGAAAAACTTACCTGGCTTTGTCCAAGAAGGTAGTGTGACCCTGATTGCCCAACTTCAAAATCCCCTCAAAGAAAAAGCATGAGGAAAATAGAGGAAGCATCCTGTGCTTTTCCTTCTTAGAACAAAGCACTGGAAGCTTCTGGCTGTCAAAGGGAGGCTCTTTATTTCTGGCTCTCCAGACAGAGGATGTCTCCCCGCAGAACTCAGGTCTAACAGTTCTGTGTCTGAATCTATTTAAGAATACCAGCAGTTATGACACATTTACTAATTCATCAAACTCTAGTAATCCTCTGGTAAAAACTGAAGAAATGTCGTACAGTAGGCCAGAATTAAATTCCAGTTCAAGGAGCTTTTATGGGATGCCTACTAATTGCAAAGACCTGTAGACTCAGGTCTCCAATCTCTTGAGTTTCTGCTTCCCAGCCATATTAGAGAGTCATTGTTTCATAAACTGTACCCTAGAGAGGCAAAAATATGTATCTAAATGACTATATATAAAGGGAACAGAGAACTCAACCATATCATTAGATCAAAAACTACTCCCTAAAAGCAAGTGGATCAAGCAGGCATTGATTTGAGTAAATCCAGGGAACAGGATCTGTTTTTAAAGAATCAGTTGGAAGGTCTAGAAGAAAATTGCAAATTCTCTTAAAATTCAGATACAGCAATTAATATGCAAATAAAATGTGGAAAGCGGTTTGCCATGGTAACCACTTAATTATAGACGTAAATTATCATGGAGCCATGGATGATGTAGGTTCAGATTCCATGAACAAATAACCACTTAAGTATGGCTCTGAATATTTCCATGAGCAGTTCAGGCAGGCACTCTGCTTTAAGAGCTTAATGTATGGGTTGTATTCTAAGCTGTGATGCCACTTGGAAAGTAATCTACATCCTCTGAAGAACTGCGCTCCAGCACAGCCAACCAGAGCTACCAGTTCTGTTACTGTATATGGGCTTTCCAGTAGCTTTATTAAATATCCAGGACTCACTCTCTTTTTTATCTTTTATTTTTTAAAAAAGATTTTATTTGAGAGAGAGAGAGAGAGGGCGAGCTTACAAGCAGGGTGAGGGGCAGAAGGAGATGGAGAAGCCAACTCCCCACTGAGCAGGGAATCTGATGCGGGACTCGATCCCAGGACCTTGGGATCATGACCGGAGTTGAAATCTAGAGTTTGGACACTTAACTGACTGAGCCACCCAGGCACCCCCATGAATCACTCTCTTTTTTAAAAGATAATCCACAGTACCAATGAAATCTAAAATAAACTTTGAGAATGCAAAGCCAGTATTAAGAATTTCAAACCAAAATGTACAGTTGCTGTGTGTTGAGAGTTTTGAGGCCAGCCTCAGGGTCTTGTGTTGAAAAGACACCTGCTTTAGTGGAGGAGTTATTTAACACTAGTTAACTATCTAGACCCTAAGACTTCAGCAGGCAAGAAATTTGCTTTCTGTCCTAAAAATTTCATAGCTCAAAAACTAGATTTTTTTCACGTCTTTCACTCTGCTACATACTGCATTTTATTTATTTTGGAAGTTTATTTTGAATTATCAGTGTAATTTGGTTATAGTCAAACAAACTTTCTTAATTTTGCATGTTAGATGAATAATTTGTCAAGAAAATATTTCATAAATCCTTCCTGGTTGCATGTAGTTTAAAAAATAGCTTCTCAAAAAAAAAAAAAAGGCTTCTCACTCAGAATGAGAAGGAAACTATACCACCAATTCACAGGAAGGGATAATCTAAATTATTTTGTTGGGATGCATTTTAACTGTTAGAGAGTTAAGGCTTTAGAAACTGTCAGTGAAATAATTTGCATATAAACATGAATCATTGCTGAGAAAGACTTCAGGAGGCTTCAACAAGGGAGAAACTGCATCTTTCTTAAAGATTGTTTCTCTGTATATTTTAAGGGCATCAGACAGTTCGTAATTGATGGTCATTAATTCTGAGTAATTCTAACAGAAACTTCCTCTGGGGGCCTTAGTTGTAGTCTTTTTATGACAATTGTGCTCTGATTGTCTTCCAAAGAATTCTTTTTATGTTGCTCTATCATCCGCTGTCCACCCCCGACCCTGGAATAGTATTTTTCTTGCCAACTGTCATTCTCTGGGAGTGTTTTTAGTAGGAAATCAGTACCATACAAGATTCTTCTGGGGAAATGGTATGAGCATTAATACAGACTTAAAAAAAAAAAAATGACACCTGATCCTTCACTTTTTTTCTCCTTCCCTTCAGAAAATCTTGTTGGTTAAAAACCTCTCATGTTATTAATCATGTATGAAGATGACATGTAGAAATAATCTGCCTGGGGCACCTGGGTGGCTCAGTGGGTTAAAGCCTCTGCCTTTGGCCCCCCCAATGGGCTCTCTGCTCAGCAGGGAGCCTGCTTCCTCCTCTCTCTCTCTCTCTCTGCCTGCCTCTCTGCCTACTTGTGAGCTCTGTCAAATAAATAAATAAAAATCTTAAAAAAAAAAAAAAAAAGAAATAATCTGCCTAACAAAGACATGTGGTACCATCCGAAAACCCTTTTGATTACCAGTGAACCTCAGCCCTCTAGTTCCTGATCTGCCTATCAGAGCAGAGTTATTAAATGTCAAAGTTGGGCCCACTCTGGCTTGTCCACAAACTCTTGAAATTTTGAAATGAGGTTCAGCGAAAGCAAGTTTGGATTCTGGATTCCAAAGAGACAGAGAATTCCAAAGAGCCTTCTTACTCTTCAGCCCTATTACTTGTTTCTTAGAAAGGTGTCCCCAGCCTGACACAGGCCACCTCTGCCCACTTCTCCCCTCTCCTCCCCTCTCCTCAGAGGGGCCTCTTGCCCAGCAGTTACTGCCTTTGAATGAATCCTGGTCCATCCACTCTGCTAAGGTCTCCAGCAGTCCACAGCAAAAAGAAAAGACAGGGACAATGTGAGATTTCATAGACCTGACCGTATTCCATTTAAAGAACTGTCTTTGATTCTGATTACATCCTTCACTGGTTTTGTGTTAAAATATCCTTTTATAAAAACTATCCTTTTATGAAATGATGAGGAAAGGAGATGGTTTTCAGTGTCCTTATATTAGCAAAATAAAAATTCTAGTAATTTTTCTGGTGATTGTACTAGTGTGTGAAGTCCATAAGTGTGGGAATCACTCTTCTAGAATGTAAGCAAGGGTGCAGATTTTGTCTTTTTCACATTTCTATCTCCACTGTTCAGAATGGCCTACATACATAAGTCCTCAGTAAATGTTTTTGGTAAAAACGGGATTTTTTTACCTACATACATAAGTCCTCAGTAAATGTATGTTATTGGTAAAAAAGTGATCTGTGTTATGATGATCTGTACAAACACAGCCATAAATTTCTAAGTGCCTGGAAAAGAGTAAAGTGTTCTCCGGTGCTGCTAAGCCTCAATCGTGACATGACCTCTGCCCTCCCAGACAGGGCATAAATAGATTAATGGAGTCATTACCCAAAGAACTGGCAAGCACTAAAACCAGATTCTGTTTTGGCTTTTACATACATTTTAATTGAAAAATTGAAAAACCTTAATGGGCAAAGTCATGTCAAGTCAAAAGTATAGATTAACCAAAGATGGCAATTCTTGGGCAGAAGTCCTTGATTCATGTTGTAACTAATACTTTGTTGTATTACTTCTGTTTATAAATATTACTCAAATATTCCTGACTCTGAATGGTGAACCTGACGTTTTGGTACTGAGGATAGTGGCCTCCCTGGCACCTGAGAAGTCAAGCAGGCTGAAATACCATCGCTAGATGACGTTGCAACTTGGGAGATAGAAGCCCAGGACTCTCCTTGAGTGGAGAGACGGGCCCTGAGAGCCACCGTCTTGGTGTCTGCAGTTGTCCTAAGCAAAGTCAGTCCAGCCAGATGGCACGGACTAAGGGCGATATCCCTGATGTGCAGATGTGAGACAGGCACATCTCTCACAAACACCTGAGGGACTTACACCCGTGCTGCATAGTTAATGGCGGAAGGATGCGGGGGTGGGTGGCAAGAAACAGAGATCATTGGCTGTGTTCTGTGAATTAAGAAAAGCCACTTGAAGGGGGTGAGATGGTTGCACAGTGGCCTGACCTGCTGGTGGAGGATGTAATTTGGGGGCTGTCTGGGAATGCTTTTGGTAAGAACACAGGGTATGTTTGCTTGTGGAGGTCCAATTTTAGACAGTTCCCATTCAAACGGAATCTGAACAAAGGCAAAAATGTATGTGGATTATATGGCTTACGTTTTTTCCCTCTAGTCCAGTAGGTTTTAAGTTTGCTTGCAGTTTTCTGCTCCCGGGTGGTCCACATCCTAGCAAACCTGAAATTGTTCTGACCTGTTCCCTAGGTTTTCTTTCTAGAAATTTCTTTAGCCAGGGGCAGCCATTCCACAGTGGCATATGTAGTGAAGTGAGGAGGCCGGTGACATTCAGACTGTAGTGAAAGAGAAGGTGTAGATAGAACTTCTTTATTCGTTGTTGTCTTGATGTGGCATTAGCAAACCAGCCTGAGTGAACAATAGGTGACCCTTTATTTTGGTGCAGCCTTTCCCTCCCTCTGCCCCCTCACCACACTGGACCACACAGATGCTTTTGTCTTAGAAGCTGGTGTCCGGTTCCCAGTGAAGCAGCAGAAGCCGAGCATGATAGCTCAGGAGTGGCGTCTGGAGCCCTCCCACCTGGATCTGAGGCCCGGCTCAACCACTCGTGAGCTGCAGGGCCCCACTGGATCCCTGCAGACTTCAGCTTCCTCATCCATCAGGTGGTCATAGTAATAGTACCAACCTCCAAAGCTTGTGAAAAGGACTGAACCAACTAAATTTAAAGGGCTTCCCCAGGGGCGCCTGGGTGGCTCAGTTGGTTGGGTGACTGCCTTCGGCTCAGGTCATGATCCTGGAGTCCTGGGATTGAGTCCCCCATCGGGCTCCCTGCCCAGCAGGCAGTCTGCTTCTCCCGCTGACCTCTCTCCTCTCATTCCCTCTCTCTCCCTCTCAAATAAATAAAATCTTTAAAAAAAAAAAAAAAAAAGGCTTCCCCAGTGCCTGGCACATTGTAGTGCTCAGTAGGCATCAGGGGTTGCCACTGTTAAAGTTACTCTGACCATTAAAAGGTTCTAATTAAAAGGTTCTAATCATCTGTATAATCTTCCAGGTTTAAGGTATTAGTTGTGAATGGAACTTGGGAGAAGGTATTTATAGCTTTAGCTCCATGTCATCTTTACTTAGAATCTAGCATTTTGTCATAGAAGACCTTTCCAAAAGGTTCTTGTGAAGATGTGAAGACTAGAAAGAAAACAGGAATCAGAATAGACGTGTGAAGTCAGCCCACAACACAACCTGTGTAGAGGACTGTGGTGTAGACCCTGTGTGTGGATTTTGGGATAGGGATGGAGACATAGAAGCCAGGGAATAGGAAACATACTTCTCAGCACCGTTAACAAGTTTGCAGTTGAATAGGAGTCCCTCTGAGCTCAAACAGTTGCTGTTCCTTTATGGGACAAAGGGATATTCTGTTACAGTTAAGACTTCTGATTTTTACTCTCACTATTCTATAGTTTTTCAGATAGTTGTACTTGCTTCTTAGAATTTCACAGGTAAAATTTTTAAATAAAAAGTACATTTCTTCTTTCTTAAAAGAGTAGAGAGAACCTGGTTTAGCCTTGTCTTATGACTGAGAATGGTTGCTACAGAATGTCTCACCAAGTCCCTGCACTTGAGTATGTAGGTTCATAGCATGGCGACTGGGGCGAGAACAGCGTGATGACCAGTTTAGTGGGTGGGACCTGGACGTGGTCTGACAAGGTGTGCCTTCCTCAGAGCTTGATATGTTTGCCTAGGGGTGCTGTGAAAGAGAAGTGTCCCCACTTAACGACAGTTGATGACCTACCAGTAGCTATTAAAGACTACCAAAATGACTTCCAGCTGTCAGCATAAAAGAGGACTTGGGGAAAAATTGAAATTTAGACGAAGAGAGCTGTAGTTTACAGATAAATGTTAACCAGCATCCCTGCGTTTGTTGTAAAACACTGTGTACATCACTCATTCTGCCACATGATGGGCCCAGCCCGAGAGCTACGTAGCTGAACATGCTATTCTTCTCCCGGAATGCACACCGCACGCACCACGTGCTCATCAGCGCCCCTGCCTTCAGGGCTGCTGCTGGGAGGGGCCTTCCCTGCGCAGGAGAGCAGTTCTGCGTTCTCTGCCTCCAAGGCCAGCATGTTCTGTTGGTCTTTCCATTGCCCAGGCTCCTGCTGCTTCTAGACACCACCCTTCCCTCTTTTGCAAACGCCATGGTCCCCCTCCTTCTTCATTTACCCTTGTACCTCTCTGTTTTCTGTCACCTGCCATTTTCCTGAACTTCTCCACGTCTGCCCCTGCACTGCTGTCCTCCCAGCCAGTGGCCGGGATCATAAGCAGGGGGGAGGAGACTCCCTGCTGAGCAAGGAGCCAGATGTGGGGCTTGATCCCAGGACACTAAGATGATGACCTGAGTCCAAGGCGGATGCTCAGCTGACTGAGCCATCCAAGTGCCCCAGGAAATAGGAATTTGATGTCCAAAGATCCATTTATTATTCTTTGGGACAGGAGCCAGACTTTAGTTCTCACATTTTCAGGCCATGAAAAAGAGCCTTCTTCTCTACTCCTGGTGGGTGACCCATAGAAGACAAGAAACCATGCGTCCCTTCCCTTGGCCAGCCGGTGGTGAAAGAGTGATGATTGCATGGTTGATCTGGAGGGAAGGAGGTGATGCTCTAACAGCCAGGAAAACACTGTGAAACAGCCATGGAGCCTTTCCTCATTTCCTTCACAGACTGAAGAGCTGTGGTTCAGACTTGACTCCCCTTGGCATCTCATGAAGCTTGAGATGGTCATCTTCAGACCAAGTAAAATATTATGTATTGTATTCAGGAACTCCTAGTCTTTATAAAATTGGGTGCTTGGCAGGATCACGGAGATGTTTATCTTCCTACCTAAGGGGTTTGCTTAAAACTTAGATTTGATGACATTACTTCATTCCAGAGTAGTAGCAAGAAAATAACCTACCTAAGATGTACAATTTTGTGGTATAATTACAGGAATCAATAAATGCGGACCACAAAGCAAGAGGACTAAGACGTTATCTTTCTTGGTACTTTTTTTTTAGAACCTTCTAGGGTTTAGATACTGGAAATGCTATAAGACATAGTTTCAGCCCTTTTGGAGCTCATGGAGTCTAATTATTTGAGTTAAATCCAAACCACATGCTTAGGCTGTCCACAGAGGCTGAAGATTCCTGTGCAGCAAGATTGAACTGCCGAGAATCCGGGGTTGAGTCTGAAAGGCCACCCAGGCAGGGGAAAATGTTATTAAAACCGCACAGAGACACGGTGGGCATTGCATTGTGATAGCTGGTGTCCAGCTCACATGGCCAGCCTCACCGAGGTCAACAGGATTCTGTCTCTGGCTGGTGGTGGCATCTCAGGTAGTCCAAGTAACTATCAGTTCCTCATTTTTTTTTTCTTTCCTAGGTAAGGTTGTCATGCCCAGGTGACCCCATGATGAGCAGAGGGTACCTTCTGGGGTGCCATCCCATCAAGTAGACCCATGGTAGAGGTTATCACAGCTCTGAGTCACTTACTGTTTCTTTCGATGGTGATGATTTTCTTTGGGCTCTGCTTTCCTTCCTCCTAGCTGGGCCAACTGTTGCTTAATCAAGCACATGGGAAGAGATGCCCATCAGAAAAGCCAAAGCCTACTGGCCGAGTCGCTTGTCAATGATGTCCCCCTCCCAAAACAATACTGCATTAGAGCAAGGTGGTGGAAAGATCCCAGAGACCATTCACTACAGGCTGGCCTAACTTCAGAAACTACTTTTTAAATAAGTACATAGGAAGATCAGACCATTTTCTGCCTTAGCTTCTATGTGAAATTTAATCCAGAGCACACTTCACCTTCCCTTTGGTCTCCAGCTGTAACCCACAACCACGCTGAGAGTCCCTGGGTATACTGCAGACTGAGGACCAGAGAAACCATGCTAGGTTTGTAGCAGACTTGGTATGTCTAACTATATTCTAATGCCTGTTGTTTGACATGCCTATTTAAGACTTCAGTTTTGTCTCATTAGTCGGTGTCATTAATCCTACTTGGAATTCAGGGCGTAAGTTTGCTTCTAAACACTGGGATTCAGAGCCCTGGAACAGGATAGTGTGACAGGCTAAACCAGCCAGCTAAGAGTCTCTCCTTCCTTTCCTGTTGACAAACTTCATTCTCATTGATTGGTATCTGTCAAGTTATTTTACTGGTTTTCACGGGGGACACTGTGGTTTGGAGATTTTATTATGGGTTTAACTATGTTCCAAACCCTCTTCTGAATACTGGCATTAGAGTGGTAAATGCATAATACAAGAATCCCTGCTCTCATGGAGTTTCAAGTCTACGATGGAGATGGATAACAAAAGATGTAAAACAGGAAGTTGAACTATAGGATATGTCCATTTTTATAGGCCAAAAATGGTCAAATATTGCAAGTTTCATATGATTCAAATATATTCTGTTGGTCATAAATGCTAAGGAGAAATAAAGCAAGGAAAGGGGGAGGAGGCAGGGGATTGAACTTTAAGTAGAGTGGAATGGAAGACCACACCTACAACGTGGCATCTGAATGTGGCCTAAAAGCTGTCTGGAGGGAAAGTACTGCAGGTGAGAGAAAGAGCAAAGGCCCTAGCGCGGCTGGTACTGTGTGCAAGGAAAAGCCCCCTAGCTAGTAGAAGGCGGGAGTGGAGAGCACAGGTGAGAACGGCAGAGGTGAGTTTGTGCAGGTAATAGCGAGCCGGATCATAGGGCTTTGAAGGCCACGAGACAAAGAGAAGATTGGATTTTACCCTGAGTTGGGGAAATTTAATGGTTTTTTTCTTTTCTCACTTTTACTAAGAAGCAAAATTACTCTGTTCAGGTAGTGTTTGATGACTAAGGAATGCTTATTAGGGCCCAGGAACTACCACTGCCCAGGGCTGCTCATAAGCTGCACTGGCCCGAAAGCAGTGGAATCAGGACATTGCAAGGTAAGGACTCTTGCAGTCGCTGGAAAGAAAACCTGAATTGTTAAACTTACTGGAATTCCTTTGGTAGATAGCCTTTGTCTAAATACTAGGAAGATGAAAAATATTTTTAAATTATTTTTGCTCACCTGAGGGCCCACTGTTTTCTTTCTCTGAGACGTAGGTCTTGCATTTTCATGGCGTCAGTGGTGGTGACAACTCTGATGAGTGCTGGGAGGAGAGGTCACCAGCCAGGGCAAGGTAGACAGGGACAGTTTCCTCCCTCTGACCCACTGACCCTCTGCAGATTTGGAGAAGGCACTCTTGGTGTTTGTCTAGGTTGGCTGCCTGTGTGTCAGCACAGATCACGTCCACTGGGGCTTGCAGACATGCTAGCCCACTTTTTATTACCCTCCCACATGGGCTGCCCTGTGGGCTTATAAATATTCAAGCTGAAGCTTTGGACAAACTCTAGGTTATTGAAAGTCTCCCTGCTGTCCTTATTCACAAATTAATTGGCCAGTAGCTACCAAAGGATTTTAATATGGGCTGAAGCACCTCGGGAACCTTAGCTGAGCTATTAGAAAGGGAGACAGCCAGGAGTGCTGAGCAGTGGTGCTGGAGTGAACGTTCATGACAGTGCTGTGAAAAGCAATCTGATGTTGTGAAAATAAGGATGATATTATTTATTTTAAAACTGCCTACTTCCTGGAAGAGTCTGAGACAGCCAAATTAAGGTATTCTGAATGTCCTACGACTAGCTAGATCCCAACTTGGGGAGCAGATCTGCTGGGGGACCACATACTCCATGCTTTCTGTCTTTGGTCCCAATCATATTAACACACGTTAATTTTCGGGGCACCTGGGTGGCTCAGTGGGTTAAGCCTCTGCCTTCGGCTCAGGTCATGATCTCAGGGTCCTGGGATTGAGCCCCACATCGGGCTCTCTGCTCAGCGGGGAGCCTGCTTCCCCCTCCCTCTCTGCCTGCCTCTCTGCTTACTTGTGATCCCTGTGTGTCAAATAAATAATCTTTAAAAAAACACATTAATTTTACTTACTGTGCTTATTTAAGTCACATAACACAAATGATATGTACAATTAATATTTAATTGGAGACAATTTAAATATGAATCCTCTTTTTATTTTTTTAAAGATTTGACAGAACAAGTAGGCAGAGAGGCAGGCAGAGGGAAAGGGAGAAATAGGCTCACCGCTGAGCAGAGAACCCGACGTGGGGGGATCATGACCCGAGCCTAAGGCAGTCGCCCAACCAACTGAGCCACCCAGGTACCCCTCCTCTGATCTTTTTAAAAAGTATTATTTATTGGGCACCTGGGTGGCTCAGTGGGTTAAGCCTCTGCCTTCGGCTCAGGTCATGATCTCAGGGTCCTGGGATCGAGTCCTGAATCGGGCTCTCTGCTCAGCAGGGAGCCTGCTTCCCTCTCTTTCTGCCTGCCTATCTGCCTACTTGTGATCTCTCTCTGTTAAATAAACAAATAAAATGTTTAAAAAAACATTTATTTATATTACTTATTTATGAGAGAGCATAAGAAGGGGGGAGTGGCAGAGGCTGAGGGAGAAGCAGGCTTCTGGCTGAGCAAGGAGCCTGACTTGGGGCTCAATCCCAGGACCCCGAGATCATGGATCATGACCCAAGCTGAAGGCAGATGCTTAACCAGCTGAGCCACCCAGGCATCCAACACTCTGGGCTTTCAAAGGGACAAGCAGCTAATGCTCCCTTGCCTGGGACAGGCACCAGAGCTTGACAGGAGAGGCAGTGAGCTAGAGAGTGCCTCTGAATCCTTTCGGAAATCCCAGTGACGCCACCTCACTGTTTCCAGGGTGGTAACTGAGGACCTGAGGGCAGAGACTACCAAAGGGCCATTTACCTCGGTTGGGTGAGGTTTCCTAGGGAAGGAGATAGGAATTAATTAAGCTTTACCATAGGCGTTAGAGATACAGAAGAATTAGCTGAGCAGATTTAGTTCTCCCCAGCTGAATAAGATATGTTCAAATGGAGAAGAGTTTATTCTTCCAAGGGTATCAAATTGTAGCTTGGGGGCTCCCCTCTTCCCAAATTATTATACCTTTCAAAATATACCCTTAAAATGATTTGATTTGCTTATTCATAAATGGTAAACTTTAAACTGCTTTTGTTTATATATGAGAGCGATCTGCCAAAGGCTTTAACCTATTACCAGTTGCTAGTCTATGTTCCAGTTTTGTTATGGCTGGTACTGTTACGGACTATATTTTTTTTTATACACTTTAATATCCACAACAATTTTAGGAGTTAAGGAGTAGCCAGTTTTACAGCTGAAGAATCATACCCAGACAAGTTAAGAAACTTTCCTAAGGTCACCCACTTCATAAATGGCAAGAGCTTGGATTCCTTACTTCAGAGTAACAACTAACTGACCCACTCTTAACTTAGCAAGTCTGCTAAAACCTTGCATATTCCAGAGTACCAACATATTCTCCACTGGGAGTCTAATTCTTGAGGGAATTAGCTCCATGCTCCCAGTCATTTCTAACAGCATCCCTCTGGGATGCCTTAGTCAGCTGTCCTTTCACTTCTGATCCTGGAGTGTATTTCCCTACCTGCTGCCCAGCTCTCTGACCTATGCAGAAATAAAAGGTTACAGGGTTAGAAAGACTTCTTTTTGGAAGCACTCTTCTTCAGACAGTGAACATATGAACCACTTCCCTATATTCCATCCCTGCTAGAAAGTCTCCTAAGGCATTTTGGGAAGTAGGGAAAATCAGATCCAAAATTCGATCTGAACTGCCAGGCCTGGCAAGAAGATGCCATCGTAAGATAAAGACAGCTGTGATCTGTAGACTGAAACCCTGTCCTGGATCATCCTTCAAGCCTAATACTACCACAGGTTCAGTCATGTTCTTTTTGTGGGAGAATGCCTGTAAATGACTTTGAAGCTTTGGTGTGGTAAAACCCGGAGAACTTCAGTAAAGGTAGGAAAAGAGAATTTAGAACCACAATTAAATTACGAGGATAGAATTGCTACTTCAAGTTATCTAAAAAAAAAAACAGCTTTTGGGGGATTAGAAGTTAACAATCTAGATTTATATTAGGTGTCATTTTCTCCTGCCACATAAAATATAAGCCATCCTCTTACAGCTGTTCCAGCACAAAAGCAGCCATAGGCAAAGTCCATAAACATGAGCATGGGGGTACATCTCAATAAAAATTTATTTAAAGGGGCACATGGATGGCTCAGTCGGTTAAGCGTCTGCCTTTGGCTCAGGTCATGATCCCCAGGTCCTGGGATTGAGCCCCGCTTCGGGCTCTCTGCTCAGTGGGGAGCCTGCTTCTCCCACTCCCAACCCCGCTCTGCTGCCCCCTGCCAAGCTTGTGCTCATTTGCTTGCTCTCAAATAAAATCTTAAAAGAAAAACAACTTTACAGAGCCCAGTCCACATTTCACTTGTGGGGGCCTTAGTTTGCCAGCTTCTGCCTTAGACCAAAAGGGAAATGCTCACTGTGATAAGTTTTGTGGGAAGAAATAGTAACAGGTTTAATTTGCTTTTCTAGAAGACAGACTATTAATGGATTCACATTCCAACATCCACCAAAGAGGCTAGATATGCCTCTACGAAAATGACGGCATTTCTTGATTGGGTCAGATTAGTTGCATGGAACAGTCTCTGATGCTCCTACCCCACAGACGCTGCCACCCAGGACAGGCAGAGGAGGAGCAGTTCCAGCCTCTCCAGTTACTCGCTATATATAGGGGGTTTCACCTGTTTTTTCTCCTGCCTCACAGGCTTGTTCCTGATCCTGGGTCTGATACTCTACCCAGCTGGCTGGGGCTGCCCGAAGGCAGTAGGCTACTGCGGACACTATGCGTCAGCCTACAAGCCTGGAGACTGCTCCTTGGGCTGGGCCTTTTACACTGCCATCGGGGGCACGGTCCTCACCTTCATCTGTGCCGTCTTCTCCGCCCAAGCAGAAATTGCAACCTCCAGTGACAAAGTACAGGAAGAAATCGAAGAGGGGAAAAACCTTATCTGCCTCCTTTAGTTTGGAAGAGTCCTACATGCCATTTTCTTCCTGGGTAACCTTGTGAAACAGTACTCCTCTGATTTCATCATCTGAGTCAAGTGAAGAACTAGCCTTTATCTACCAAAGCCTACATTCCACGGCCCCAAGCCTTAACAGGACTAGTGCGGGGCAACGTCCAGCTAAGTGAGTGCACTCGAAGGCCGCAGTTCAAACTTTGAGATGGAATACGAAACTACAGCAGGAACCCTGACACACAGCTGACAAGTCTGTCCGACTCTATCTACTCCAGGGCTTATGAAGGAGAATGATCTAAACCATCAGGGCAGCAGTTTGTCTGGTAAAAGGAGGGCGGAGCTACATGTACAGGCTATTCTGAGATGTATTTCTGCCACCAGGTTGCATGTCTGTAAGCATCCCTGCCTCTCAGAATGAGGTTTTGGGGTTGGAGTTTTGGTGTCCTCCTAGTTGTTCTTCTGAGACTAAAATGAAGATTGCATACTTACGGGGGATAGCTTATGTGCTCGAGGGCATAATATGACCAGAGGGGTCAGCAGGTCACTGTGGAATCCCATTGTGGAACGTGCTCTAGGCTGAATTCCGGGGTAAGGTTGGGCTGACTGAACTCTCTCTCCAAGATTTTAGAAATCTGAGTAAGGGAAGAATAAGGACCGATATGATCATGGGAATAAAAGTCAAAAATCCTGCTAGGGAAAACAAATTCATTGCACTGCCCAGCAGTCAGGCTAGCACCAGTACTGGTCCAGTCTCCTTGTCTAAAGGAGATCATGTGTTTTTCTCCTAGGGTTAGGATCAAACTTTGACTGCCAAAAGGAAACCTCACCCTGTCTCCTCATTCCAGGAACAGAGGTCTCCAAACCAACTGTGGCTCATTCAGATGTTCACTAGGAGAACTTGCCAGACTCTCAGCACTTGTGGGGAGACCTTTTCCCACTGTTTGGAACCATGTGGTAGTCAGCTATATTTCCAATCCCAGCAGCTAAGAATGACCTTCTTTGCAGAAAAAAGGAGCTAGTCATGGGAGTTATTTCTGAAAGCAGACTGCAGCATTAAAATTACTTCAGTGGGTGAGTTGCATCAAACCTTCAGACCCAGAGAAGTATAGAGTAGAAATTTAATGCAAAAACAAGAGTGCCTAGCACCTGCCTATGCCTATTTACAAAAAGAATGGAACACCACTATTAAAAGGGATTCAGGAACTTATAATCTAGTTTCTATGAATTGCCAGTAAAATTGGTTCAGAAAAATAGTATTAGCCACCACCTCAAATTTACTTTGGAATGATCTCAGTGGCAAGAACCTAGCTGGATTATTACCCAAAGCTTCAGAATTGCAGAATGATACAGAAATACTCCTTCACATAGTTTAAGCAAGTGGAGTGGACCTCTGAGATTTCTGGAAGAATTAAAAGTACAGGTCTATTTGGGCTTATGAATCTGTTCCCCTGAGAGCTTGCTCTGTGTGTTGAAAGCTTAACAAATAATGACTTTGTACCTTCTTTGGGTAAGGTATTATATGCTAAGGGCCACCAGGCACAGAAACCAGATTCAGATTTTACAACACTGCCCATAGTGAATCATATCCAGGCTGAGTCTAAAACCATGCCTTGGTGTAAAACAAACAGTTGCTTTATGGGTAGATGGAATGGAGCAACTTAAGTTTTATTCCCTTCTGGCCTTTGGCCTATACCACAAACCATCTTATCACACAGATTAAGAGCTAAGGGCAGGAGGGGTGGTGATGTAGAACTAGGCCTTAATTGGTTCACCATTCTTAGACCGAAGTTCAGAATAAGCAAGATTTAAGTCCTACAACCTTGTTTTGTTTTGTTTTGTTTTGAAAAGAGAAGGAGTAAAGAGCCTCACAGCAACCTACTGTAGAGGCTCAGGAAATTAATCCTAACACCACACAGAAATAGGTTATGGAAGCTGAAGGACAAGGTTCCTCCTATCCCTGCTGTGTATTTTTATGCTCTAACCAACTTCCAATGCCCAAAGTCACTACTTTTTAACCCTTGGCAATAATTTTCATTCAAAAAAACAGCAGCCAAGGGGGATTCCTTTCATCAGCAGATTGGCTCCAAAATCAGTGTTAGGAAATGGGTTCTCTAACTCCCTTTTCACAGAGAAGTTAAAGTCCTAAGCCCTGAGGACCTTCTGAGAATGGACATCATCTTTACTCCCAGACTGCTCTTTGGCTAAGGTGGTGGTGTAGCTCTAGAACACCTGATAAAACAGTAGTCACAAGTGAAAATGTTACTTCTCTTGGCCAGAAGGAATTCACCTGACAGTGTTTTTATTCCATTAGTCCGAATGCTACAGACAACAAAGCACATGCACACACATCACCCCAAACCACTACAAAGTACTTAAACACTGACTGAATTAAAAGCAGAGCAGAGATGGAATTTCTGTAGCAGAGACAGTAAGAACTAATGTTGGACCTTTTAAACATTCCATCCGTTAGCCAGGCTTTGGGAAAAATGAAACCTTAAAAACGTGCTAGTCTACACCAAAACTGTATAGCTCTTTAAAAACCACTGAATATGAGGAATGTATTAGACATATGTCAAATAATTGGACTGATTGTTGAACCACATTTTCCTAATAAATATCAATCACCTAATCACCTCAGTCCAAAAATTTAATACACCTGGACCATTACTACTACCAGAAAAGTCTTATTTATTTTTGCCTGCATCTGTGCTTAAAGTTTTGTGATGGGCTGGGCTTCTCAATGAACTCCAAGAAGGCAGAAGTACTTGCCTTGGATTCTGTGGATTTTTTTTAAACCTGTGTGCTAATTCAACAGTTGTTACATTAATTGTGTAAGGATTTCTGTATAGTTTTCAAACATCTGTGGTGTAATGATCTTTGTTAAACATGTAAAGTGACATAGCCATTTTTTAATGTGTAGCATATTTAAAAAATATATATGTATATTATACATACACAAGTCTGTGTGAAAGATGTGCAATAACAGGTGTATGTATGTTTTGTTTTGTTTTTTTTTTTTTGGAAACTGGACAGGAGTCAGAACAGGGATTGTTTCTGTTTTGGCAAAGGAGAGTTAAACATTTTTGCCTTCATGGCCTAGTCATTAGCCCATAACAATTTAAATGCTACACAAACCGATGTGAAGACAAGACTGGTATGAAATCATTGATTCCTGGGTCTAAATTAAAATAATCACTAGATTTATGTGAAAATTAAGCCAGCACCAGGCCCAGTTAATGCTAGTCTTTTATGTGAAATGTGAAGCTGCCACATTGCCTTTTCTGTTAGTGCAAAACTAGTAGCTGGTACATAATCACTAAGGAGCTTTTTCTTAACATGCTTTGATAGACCATGTTAATGCTAGACCACTATTTAAGGGCTGATCTCACACCTTCTTCGCCATAAGAGTCTGGCTTAGAACAGACCTCTCTGTGCAATAACATGTGGCCACTAGAAATCCCTGTCCTGCATTTGTATTTGGGCAGCAATGACTCCCAAGGGCCAAAAGAGTTAAAGGCCTTTATGACTGGGATTTCTTCTGAGACTGTGGTGAAACTCCTTCCAAGGCCGGGGGGGGTCATTAGGTGCTTTGGAGGAACTCAGCATCACTTGATATTCAGTAGCCACTTGAGCCAAATAGAAAACTGTATTTAACCGCTAATGGACTCAATTTGAGCCTTCAAATTTATGGTTATCCTATTATATTGTGAACTAAATACATTGTTTGTCTAGCATTGATTAGGTTCCTGTGCATATGTATTTCACAATGCCCTCCCCTCCCCAGATTGGAATTAAACCAGATTTTGGAAACTCATTCTGATTTTTTTCAAGTCTAAGTATATTGGTTTCAGCAGAATTACATAATTTTCTCAAGAAAACACCTACAAGTCAACTTTTATGTTAAACACTAACTTATATATAATATTAATGATGGGGGAAATGTCCAGGTATTTTAACTATCCCATTCATTAGTTACATATCTATATATCTTATAGATTAAGCTTAAGTTAGCTTAACTTCGAGATTAAGTACCTATTTCTTGGAGAAGTATCAACATAAAATGGGGGAGGGAAGAACTCAAATATTATACAAATACCTTAATTTTGCAGTAAATTTAAGAACTATGAAAATGCCTCCAAGTATTAAAAACACTTTTCAAAGGAATATGTATAATGACAAAGAAAAAAGTCAGCTAAGGGCACAATCTCTTCCAACAAAAATACCAAAATTAAAAACCAGCTGTGGGGCAGGTGCATATCCACCTTTCCTGAAGGTAATCCTCCCCATAGAAAGCCTCACTGAGAAGCAGAATTCTACTTTAGACACTCAAAGAGGACACTAATAACACTTCTCATAAACACCTGAGAGAATAAAAAATGGCTCTTTCAAGGGCCTGTGACCGCTGAAACTACTTTTATGCTTTGTCTTCTAAAGATACCTGACACCTGCTAAGTTTCTAATAGAAACAAAAACTAAAAGCTGACAAAATTATCCAAATCACAAAAGAGAAAGTTTTGGAAAGAATTACGATAAAGGTAGTCCAAGCAAAATCGGAAATTTTCACTTTTTCAGCTATCATATCTTTAAACCAAAAGAGAAGTGACCCTGGCTTTACATGTCAGCAGAGGCTGGAGAACCCTCACATGTGCTTCCCATTTCATCCCTAGTTTTTACTTGGCAATTCTGCTACTGGATCAACTTGCCATGATTGATCTTCCCTGGAACACTGCATTCAACTTAACTCCTAGTTCTCCTTAGTCTTTCCTTAACATACAACCACTTAAGAACAGTCTTGACTATTGAAAAATTGGACATGTATTTTAAGTGGGTTATTTCAGTAGTTTCCATTAATTCACTACCTTTTCAACTCTCAAACACTCAAGAATAATGGCATCAAAACCAACATGTACCCTACTCTTCAAAGCAGCAAGAACCAGTAATTGTCTTTCTTTCAGAGTCCCTATCAAGCAGCTTAATCATTTGGCTGAGGCCATCTAGCTGCTATCCCTACTACTGTCTTCCTCTTGCAGCTTCTTCCTCACCATGGAGAGTTCTGCAAGATAAGTCTTTAAGCTGAGGTACACAGGATGTAGATAAAAGCATAAATAAGTAAAAGGAAGCAGTAAAACCACATGGGAAGGAAAAGCCTATCAAGTAACATGTAGATATTAGCAGCTTTTTGGCTTTTTATAGTCAGATACCCTGAAAAATCTAACACCCACAAGGCAGGCAGTCAACCAAGTGCCTCTGGGGGAAACACCTATGACCTATTCTCAAGAGAAGAAAGCTTGAATTAAGGCAGGCAATGGTGAAGACCATGAGGTGAATTTGAGATGCTGTGGGAAAAGAATGGACAGTTTGGTGACTAGTTAGGAGTGGACGGGGGTCTGGAGGAAGGGGTATTATTGAGGATGGGAGGGAAGGAAAGGAGAACAAAGAATCCAGAATGATTCCCAGGTATTTAGCTTGGGCAGACTGGGTGGAAAGTGATGGTATCACCAACATCAGAAATCAAAGAGGAGCAGACAGTATAAAGGTGGAAAGGTTCAGCTTAGGCTGCCAGAAGTCATGTGTGCAACCTAGAATATACTGTGGAGAGAAGACCAGGTTAGACAAAGAGATGTGGAAGTCATCAGTATGCACGACAGACAGTAAGAGTTCTTAATTACTATGTACTTTCTCTGTGCACATACTGTGTTAAGCACTTAATTCATTTATTCATCAAAACCCAATAAACCGAAAACTATCCTCATGTTACAGATAAGTTGCTACTCAAGCAACTGAACGAAACTGAATTTGCCCTAGATTAAAAAGCTAGTGAGTGGCAAAGTCAAGGCTCAAAGACAAGTCCGACACCCAAGTCTCAAATATTCTCAAACAGTGGTAGTTTCTTTGTACTTAAACTGAACATGATGAAAAGAAGGCCAATACAAATCCTGGGGCAACACCCAACAAGCCTGCATAGTTAAATCTTAGAATAACTTCTATGTACAACTCCAAAAAGACCACACACCATAAGATGACTACGGATGAAAACTGTTCTTTCCTCCCTTTCAGAGAAAGAAAGACCTCACTTTTCCTACCTTTGATGTTGACACCCTGTCTCAACTCACTCAATCCTGAAAGTGTCACTAAAAAGTCATCAGGTTAGGATATATGACTGTGGTTAAACAGACGATGACTGGATAGTTATTATTTTACTATGAATAATCTCTCATCCAGGATAAGCAGCTCTTATTAGCTAAAAAGCCGACTTTCTTAACCTAATAGTTAACCTAATAAAGATTTAACTTCAACTAAAGTTTCTCCAAACATACACACAAATGCCAAAGACTATTTGGTAATGGTATGGCAGGTACTCACCCACACGCTGTAGAGCTAGGCCTTGGTGTAGAGACTTCAAATACAAACTGTACTTTTTTTTCTTGGGTACTGATTTTTTCCTATGGTCCACTGTCCCTAAAGGATAGATATGAATTATGGATATGAATGTGGAAAGATGGAAAGGGAACAGAGTTGGAGAGAAGTGATACCATGGGTAAGATGGGGCAGAGGCAGCCCCATATGTAGCAGGAGTCAGGGGACATGGGTCTAGCTGCCCCTTCACCACCGCTCACTGAATGACTGGGATAATGTTCTAATCATTTATAAAAATGGGGCCCATAAAAGAAATTACAGCATAGGTCTGGTGTGAGGATTAAGTGATATATTAAAGCAGTTAGTACACTCTCTGGTATAAAGTTCTCAATAAGTGAAAGTTACTGGAAGAAAATTAATAAGAGAATGTTCTGTCTGCCCAGACTGTCATTTATTCTCACAGATTAAGAGTTGTGCTAAAAACTTATAAAGAATAACAGAAGTTGTTAAAACCAATCTAATTTTACTGAGAGAGGCTCAATGGATTGGCTACCTGAGGCCACCATTTCTTTTTCCATCCTAATCATCTTTAACTTAGTGCTTTCAGGAAGAGGAAGATTTCTCTGTGGAGGCAGTATACGTGGTCACTCCTATTTAGCAAAACCAAAAAGATAAAAAGGTTAGTGTTGACTTAGCCCATCATCTATGGGACACCAGAATCTAAGAAAACAAACCCAATTAATTGTCAAAACCTAACGGTGGCAAAGACTTTAGAAAAGGAACACGCAATATTTGCAGAGTGTGGATAGAGAAGCCATTTCCGACAACATGGATGGGGCATAAATTAATAAAATTTTCTGGAACAATCTGGCAGTGCACATCAAAGGTCTTTAAAAATATGCTTGTTTTGGACACCTGGCGGGCTCAGCCGGTAGAGCATGTGACTCGATCTTGGAGTTTTAAGTTCAAGCCCCACACCAGGGATACAGTTTACTTTAAAAAAAAAAAATGCTTACGTTTTGACCCAGCAATTTGTCCTAGAGAAAGAACAAAAGTCCCAAACTTAAACAGTACACTCCCTGATAAATTATTAATACATAAACCTGAAAATCAGAACTTCATGGAGTAACAGTAAGAACTAAAAACAATTAGCAAAGTGGCAGTAAGTATATAAATATCAATAATTACTTTGAATGTAAATGGACTGAATTCTTTAATTAAAAGATTTAAGAGTGGCTGAATGTTGGAATAAAAAAACAAAACCCAATTTTATGCTGTCTACAAGAGATTCACTTCAGATGTAAGGACACACACAGACTGAAAGTGAAGGTATAAAAATATCTCCCATGTAAAAATAACCAAAAGAAGGGATGCCTGGGTGGCTCAGTTGGTTAAGCCGCTGCCTTCGGCTCTGGTCATGATCCCAGCATCCTGGGATCGAGTCCTGCATCGGGCTCCAGTCCTGCATCGGGCTCCTTGCTCGGCAGGGAGCCTGCTTCTCTCTCTGCCTCTGCCTGCCACTCTGTCAGCCTGTGCTCACTCTCTCTGACAAATTAAAAAAAAAAAAAAAAGAAAGAAAACTGGCATAATAATACTTACATGAGACAGAATAGACTTTAAAATAAAGACTCTAAAGAAAGACAAAGGAAGGCATTACATAATGGTAAATGGGTCAATCCAACAAGAGGACATAATATTTACAAATGTTTATGCACCCAACACACAAGCATCTAAACATATAAAGTAAATTACTAAGAGATCTAAAGGAAAAGAGAGGCAAAACAACACATGCAATATAATAATAGTAGGACATTACAGGAGGTCATTCAATGAATAGATCATCCAGACAGAAAATCATTAAGTAAACACTGGCCTTGAATGATACATTAGACCAGATGGACTTACTAGATATATACAGAGCATTCCATCCAAAAGCAGCAGCAAACACATTCTTCTCAAGTGCACATGAAACATTCTCCAGGACAGGTCATATGTAAGGTTACAAAAAACAATTCTTAATAAATTTAAGAGAACAATTCATATCAAGCTTCTTTTCCAACCACTATGATATGAAACTAGAAACCAATTACAAGAATAAAACTGAAAATTCACAAAAACGTGGAGATTAAACATGCAACTGTGAAGAACCAATGGGGGGTTAATAAAAATTCAAAAGAGAAATAAAAAATATACTGAGATAAACAAAAATGTAAACACAATACACCAAAATGTATGTGATGCAGCAAAAACAGTTCTGAGAGAGGTTCATAGTACTATAGGCCTACCTTAAGAAACAAAAAAATCTCAAACTATCTGATTTCATACCTCAAGGAACTAGATTAAGAAGAACAAAGCCCAAAGGTAGAAGGAGGAAAAAATAATAAGAGATGATATAAATGAAAGAGACTAAAAAGAAAAATGATCAAAGGAACTAAGAACCGGTTCTTTCAAAATACAAACATAAATTGACAAACCTTTAGCTAGACTTATCAAGAAAAAAAGAGGGCTCAAATACATAAAATCAAAAGACTTGGGTGCCTGGGTGGCTCAGTTGGTTAAGCAGCTGCCTTCAGCTCAGGTCATGATCCCGTAGTCCCGGGATCGAGTCCCACATCGGGCTCCACGGGGAGTCTGCTTCTCCCTCTGACCTTCTAGCCTCTCATGCTGTCTCTCACTCTCTCTCTCTCTCAAATAAATAAATAAATAAATCTTTAAAAAAAAAAAATCAAAAGACTTTACAAAGATACCTCAGAAATATAAAGGATGTTAAGAGACTATTATAAACCATTATATGCAGATAAAATGGACAACCTAGAAGAAATGGATAAATTCCTAGTGACATACTACCTTCCAAGACTGAATCATGAAAAAAACAGAGACTCTGAATAGACTAATTACTAGTAAGGAAAGTGCATCAGTGATCAAAACCACCAACAAATCAAAGCATAGGACAAGATGGCTTTATGGGTGAATTCTACCTAACATTGAAAGAATTAATACTGATCATCCTCAAACTCTTCAGAAAAAGAAAAAAAAAAAACTGAAAAGGAGAGAGTGATTCCAAATTCATATTATGAGGCCAGCATTACCCTAATAAATCTTAGATAGGGACACCACAAGAAAAGAAAACTACAGGACAATATCCCTGATAAACATAAATGCAAAAGTCATCAAAAAATACTAGGAAACCAAATTTAACAATACGTTAAAAGAATCATATACCATGATGAAGTAAGATTTATTCCAGGGACGCAAAGATGGTTCAACCACCACAAATCAATCTCATATACCACATTAACAAAATGAATGATAAAAATCATATGATCATCTCAATAGATGCAGAAAAACATTTCACAAAATTCAACATTCATTTATGAGAAAAACTCCCAACAAAGTATAGAGGGAACAAACCCTCTATAATAAAGATAATAAGATGACAAGATGATACATGACAAGCCCACAGCTAACACCATACTCAGTAGTGAAAAGCTGAAAGCTTTCCCTCTAAGTTCAAGAATAAGATAAGGATGCCACTCTCATCATTCTTATCCAAAACACTATTGGAAATCTTATCTGAACCAAGAGGGCAAGAAAAAGAAATAAAGATACCCAAACTGACAAGTAAGAAATAAAACTCACTATCTATGGATGACATGATTTTGTATATAGAAAACCCTTAAGACTTCACAGAAAAATGTTAGAATAAATGAATTCAGTAAAATCACAGGATACAAAGTCAATATACAAAGATCCATTGTGTTTCTATATACTAACAACAAACTACCACAAAAAGAAATCAAGGAAACAATCCCATTTACAATTATATATATAAAAAAAATAGAACAAGACACTGATGAAAGAAATCAGACATGACACAATCAGGTGGGAAGATATCCTCTGCTCATGGATTAGAAAAATTAATAATGCTTAAATGTCCACACAAGGGGTACCTGGTTGGCTCAGTTGGTTAAGAGTCTGCCTTTGGCTTAAGTCATCATCCCAGGATCCTGGGATCGAGCTCCACATTGGGCTCTGCTCAGTGGGGCATCTGCTTCTCCCCATCCCCACTACCCCTTCCCCTGCTCATGCTCACTCAAAAAAAAAAAAAAAAAAAAAAAAGTCCATACTACTCAAAGCCATCTATAGATTCAATGCAATCCCTATCAAAATTCAAATGGCATTTTTCAAAGAAATAAACAAGAGGAAAATCTGTATGGAACCACAAAAGACTCTGAATAACCAAAGAAAACTCGAACAAAACTGGAGGCATCACACTCCCTGATTTCAAACTCTATTATAGAGCTACAGCAATCAAAACAGTATAATAGCACAAAAGCAGACAGATCAACAGAACACAACAGAGAGCCCAGAAATAAACTAACACATACATGGCCAATTAATCTATGACAAAGGAGGCAAAAACATTAATGGGTAAAGAACAGTTTCTTCAATAAATGGTGTTGGGAAAACTGGACAGCCACATGCAAAAGAATGAAACTGGACCACTATTTTACACCATACACAAAAATTAATGGATTAGAAAACTGAATGTGAGACCTGAAATGATAAAACTCCTAGAAGAAAATATTGGTGGTAAGCTCCTTCACACTGACCTTGGCAATGTTTTGAATCTGACTCCAAAAGCAAAGGCAATAAAGCAAAAATAAGCAAGTAGGACTACACAAACTAAAAAGCCTGTGCACAGCAAAGGAAATCATCAACAAAGTGAAAACGCAACCTACTGAATGGGAGAAAATATCTGCATTTGGAATATTGAAATATTACTCAGTCCCCACCAAGTGGAATCTTCCCATTCCAGTATAATTCATGGACCTAGAACACATTATGTTAAGTGAAATAAATCAGAGAAAGACAAATACTATATGATCTCACTTATATGCAGAATCTAAAAAAAAAAATTTCCCAAAACAAAATAAACAATAAAACCCAAGTTCAGAGATACAGAGAACCAACTGGTGGTTGCCAGAGGAGAAAGGTATAGAGGGTAGGTGAAATGGGTGAAGGGAGTCAAAAGGTACAAACTTCCAGCATTAAAATTCGTAAGTCACAGGGATGTAATTTACAGCATGGTGACTAGAGTTAGTAATACTGTACTGAATATTTGAAAGTTGCTAAGAGAATAAATCTTAAATATCCTCTTTTTTCACAAGAAAAAAAAGTTTGTAACTATGTATGGTGATGGTAAATAGACTTAGTGTGGTAATCATTTCACAGTGTATACAAATACTGAATCATTATGTTGTACACCTGAAACTATTTTAATTATGCCTCAATAAAATTTTAATTTTTTAATTTAATTATTTTAATTAAAATTTTATATAATTTTATATAAAATTAAATAACATGATCTCCCTGATATGAGGAAGTGGAGATGCAATGGGGGTGGGGGCTAAGGGGGTAGGAAAAGAAAAAATGAAACAAGATGGGATTGGGAGGGAGACAAACCAAAAGAGACTCTTAATGTCATAAAACAAACTGGGGGGGGGGGGGGGGGGGGGGGGGTTGGGATAGGGTGGTGGGGTTACATTATATGTTTAAAAAAAAAAAAATAAAAAAATAACATGATACATGAATATAAGGGTAGATATGCAAGTATTAAATGTTACAGAAATATATTGAGAATATGAAAAAAAGTTCAACATATAGTCATCATAGTTGAAAAAAGATTACAAGCCATTAAATTCTCCTTTTAAAAGTAATAGGAGACCAACTCAAGATAGCTCAGAGAGAAAATAGAGTATTACTGGGATAATGGGACGAAATATGGGTAAGCTGCTGGGCCTCATACAGGAAACGGAAAGCTATTAGGATATTTTTTATATGCTTCATCCTACTTGGGCATTTTAATCACTTAATGAGCCAAGTGTACGTTGGCTATGGCTAGAGGACATTTTGTACCAGTGTGGTCTTAAGGGGCCCAAAGCGATGAGGTATATGAGAGCTATATAAACATCCCCACAGGACCTTACACAAGAATGCAGAAGGGAAACTTACTTTTTAATTTTCGGATAAAAATTGTCTTCCTAGAAAATTAATAGAAACATATAAGCCAAATTTTAATAGCAGTTATTTATTGGTATAAAGTTATGAGGAATTTTATCTTCTTTTGTTTATAAATATTTTCTAAAATTTATCAAGTGTGTATTAATTTTAGAAATTAAAAAATTTTAGAAGCTAAAACTGTCAGGCCATTATGACATAATGCTACATAAGAGAAAACTGGATTAAAAATCCAGTTTATATCCCATAGTTCTATAAAAAATGTATGCATAGAAAAAAGGATGGAAAAATACAACACTGGCAGTGATATCCCTAGGTGATAGAATTACATTTTTTTTTCCTCATTATTTTCTAATTGTTTTCTAACAGGTATATATATGACTTTCAAACTAGAAAAAATTAGTCTGAGGAATGTATATGACCAGTGGACTTTTTGTGTAGACTATAATATTGTAAGAACTACTATGACCAGCTAAAGGACAGTGATTTTTGGTGAAGAATATATCTGAAGAATAATAAAGCTGAAGAATACTATACACTGCCACCAGTAACAACTACTCACAACTATGATTTATCCTGAGAATCACTGGCCTACAAAATATTAAATGAGTTCTAGAGGAATTCTAGGATTCCATGTAAGGGCTATAAATAAGAATTTTTTTTTAATTTGCATGCTATGAGTCTACAAATTGTAACTGTATAAATGTAGAGGAGATAATATTCAGAGTACTTTATACAGTAAATAAAGCATTACTAGGTTGAAGAGGGTTAACTTTTTTTTGTCCTATTAGAGAAAAGATAAAATGGGTTTGAGCAGCAGGAAGGTTTTAACTACACAATCAGCCATATAAGCCCAGAAAGATCTAAGCTGATGAGGCACCTGGCTGGCTTAGGCTGCAGAGCATGTTACTCTTGATCTCCAGCTCCTAAGTTCAAGCCCTACATGAGGTGTAACCATCACTTAAGTTAAAAAAAAAAAAAAATTATAAATAAGCTGAAAAATAAATAAAAATTTAGATAAAAATAAAATTTAACACTCACTACACTGATGCATGGTGGCTCCCATCTCCCTTGCCATTTGAAAATATAAATAGTGCTAAAGAAAACTCTACAGGTTGAAGGCTTTGTCTTACCAAAACCACAAAGTTAAACTGTAAATAACTGTACGTATGAAGCCAAAAGGAAGGGTAAGAACATGAGAGATCCGTCTTTCCCTATTTTCCTAGAAGCTTTAAAGATATTTATCTAGTACAGATTAGTGGCAATGTCTGGCTTAGGAAATTTCTATAGATTTCTTTCTATCTCTCTATGTACTGTGACAAAGCCCTAACAGAAGGTTTTTAAAACATCCATCAATACAAAAAGCTTGATGTTTTACAAAATGTACCCTAAAATTCTAGTGGAAATACTTCACTTTCCATAATATTTGACCATTGAGATATAACTTTTTAGTTTACTAAACAAGTATTTAAAACAACTCTAATGTTTTACAATATATTATTCTACTCTAATTTATACTATGGTACTTAAAAATATATCAAAGTAAGGCATTTTTTAAATTTTTAACCATAATTTTTACATTAACCACTTTTATTTCACTTCTAAAGGTCTTAATCACATGGAATAAAAAAATCCCTCTAAACATTTTCTTTAAAGGAAAAATGGAAGGAAATACAGTGAAATGGTGTTTGATGGCCACAGTAATTCTAATGGGGGAAATGTGCAAAACTGTTACAAACTCTGCATATAAACAGTTTAAACATAGATTTTTACCAGTAAAGACATAAAATTAAATGTTAATGTGTCATTTTCAGGAAAAGATATAGCAATAACTATGAGAGCATTATACTAGTACAAATAAATTATAGAAATTAATAAACTCAATTTAACATAAATTCCCCATAAAATGTCAACTATACATTAGCTCAACATGATTTATAGAAGATATATCCAATGAAAATCCAAACTCATTTAGTAACACCCAGAAAATTAAAAATGCTGTTCCTATTTTAATTTAACACATATTGCTCAAAATAAGATTTACCATGAACATTTTAGATTTTTACATCCTCTTTAGATAACCCAAGTGAAAAATCCAACAATACACAAATAAGTACTTTCATCAGTACATAAAATAGCAACAGGTAGCTAGGTTAGGAAACAGAACACAAGTTTAAGCTAATCAATACAATACTAGTACAGAGGCATCCATTTTAACCCACAGGAAAAACCTGAGCCACAAAACAGGTTTTCCATTTTGAATCTCACTAACTTCTAGATGGTATGTGTATTTTGACCTTAAAGTGATCAAAATATGAGTGAAGCTCATGTTCTATCACCTAAAAAGTCTAATCCAACAGAAAAATTGTCATTTCATGTTGTTGTTTTTAATGAAGCCTTTTATATTATTTATTTTGTTCAGCACATGATAGAATTATACAAAGATTCTTTAAAAATCAAATGTGACATTTCTATATACATTAAGCCCACAGCATAATGTCTACCTCTGAAATGTTAATATCATGTTTAAAATTAGACAAACTAACATCCAGTAAACAGCATTTTATTTTATGACACTCTGTGTTAATACAATAAATATACAAAACTTCCAAACCACTGAAAACATGCAACATTAGAGGGACAGATGGAGGGCATTTATAGAGAACCATGACGCTCATTATGATGGCAGCGCAATATTACTCACTGACAAAATATACAAACATCCCTAGATAAATAATCCAAGTCCCAAATTACAAATCACTGAGCAATGATTTTCCAGTGTTCAAATTTTAGTTTGAAATTAAATAGCCACAATTTCATATTACTAACTGAAAAAAGACACGAATGCTTACACCAATGAAGTCCAATTCATGACTGTGATACTGGGTCATGTTAGTACTGAATATAAAATATTAACAACGTCAATCTCTTGCCGGAAAATGTGACCATTTACCCATTATTGTTAGGAGAATAGAGAATGTAAGAATTTAAAAGCCATATACCTTATCAAACTGTTAGTATTGCCATCATTTTAATGCACATTTGTTTTTAAAAAACAATTTTCTCTCATAACGTGTATGAACCCAAGGAAACAGATTTTAAAACATCTCCATCCACACACCAAAAGGTACTATTGTTTTTAATTATTTGCTACTTAACAATGCTACCTTTGGGGATTTCTACAAGACAGAAGCCTTCCTATTCTTGAAGGAAAGTATCTCAGTATTTTTCAAGTCTCTATATTCATTTATAGTTGGAAAAAAAAAAAGAGAAATGGACTTGAGATATAAATTAATGATGAACATAAGTACTCCTATTACATTTTGTGGTTAATGTTTTGAATGTTTGTAAAATACACACTCAGTAAAGCACACTGTGATAAAACAGATTTTCAGTAAGATTACAGAATCTGACAAATTTGAACTGGCTTATTTCAGAAAACAGGGAGATTACCACTGATCAGAAATATTCATAAAAACAGCTTTAAATTCATATTCTGAATCCTATTTTAATCAGAATAAAGGAAATATCTTCTAAGTATATTACTTCAGTAAACCAAATGTAAACACCATCTAGATGAATCCATGTGACCTAGTATCACACAAAGTTTATCTCATAAATAGTGAGACCTCATCATCCCACCCCCACCATGAAATTCATCTCCAGATTTGGGGAAAACAATTAAAGTGATTTAACCATTTATGTCCATTTGATTCTTTTTAAAAAGGTTCTGCAGTCTCAAATAATATAATGCAATAGACTATCCTTACTTAAAGTCAAGTTGAATAAATCACTGATTATTCTGCAACCTTAAGTAGCTAATGACTTCCATAACACAGTATATAATGACTTTACAAATGTCTTTGAGTCATTTAATTGGTATTAAAATGATTCAAAGTATCAAACTAAGTATACTGTAAGAATTATATCCTATGGTGCATAGTAACAATTTTAATGTGGTTGTAGTCATAATTAATACATTTAACTGTATTTGTATTTTCTTGTTTGGCGCAGGTTAAATGTTTTTCTATTGCTGAAAAATTTTAATGTATTCAGTCTGTCTCAAAAATTGAAAGACTGAGGTTCGTCAGGGATTCAAGTATATGTGAAACAACAGCGTCTTTTTCTTTTTAATCCCACTACAGATGAGAGGCTAAAAGAAAAATTCCCTGAAATACTGTATGTTCTTTTTGGACAAGGAGTTAGTCTAGACTTTAATACCTCTGTTAAAAATTACACACACTCCCCAAAAAAGAGCTGCCAAACACAATCTCAATTCAGTTAAAATGAGTAGCCACAAGAATATACCAAAGTTTCCATACAATAGTATTCTACTATGATACGAATACTGAAAATTAAAAAAACAAACAAACAGTATTATCATTACTACATTCTATTCCATTTATTATCTACCCTTTTTTGGATAATGCACTGCATATTATGTTCCCAAATCGCATCCTGATAAATTTTTATTTAAAAGAAACTATTGCAGAAAACCACTTCTTTGATTCTACCAGCAACACCTTAATCCTACAACCATAAGCAGTGCAGAAGCCAAAATACTATTTCTTTTAAGAAATGTGGTGCCCATGCAAGATTAGAGATTGATATCAAAATATCAACTACTCTAAAAAAGAAAAAAGGAACAAAAATAAAAGGATAAAATTTACATGATCTACTACAAAATGCACACAGGCTCTTCACTGGTGACTAAAACTGCTAAAAAGCAAGCCAATTTTTAAAATCCCTAAGTCCCTGATGGCCTATTTCTTCCAATATAAATGGGGAAAACAGAATGAAGTATCACTTTAAAGCTCCAAAATGTAATCCTTAAGTCTAAGATTCTTGAAAGAAAGACTGCAGCTAGTACTAAATGCATTTTTAATCGTAAGTACCATATTAATTTCAGTGTGTCACCACCGAAATAATTTGCTGAACATTCATCCTCCAAAAAATATGGAGAATATTTATTTAGCATGTGATATTTTTTTCTGCAGGGGGCACCAAAATATTAAATTGCTAGGTAAGTAATAAGACAAGAAAGTTTTTCTGGTTTTAGCCCATGCACGAGTGAACAGGAAATATACATGCCATGTGTACTGTTTTGAACATAAAAATATTTATAGAATACAGTAACTAGAGAAAAGTATAGTCGGAAGGTACCAGTGTGTTTTAGGAGGGCTCTCTAAATCTGGTTACCCTTGAAAGCATTCTGAGCCGCACTAGTTGCTGCACTTGAAGCTGCATTTGCAGCTGCAGTCTGGACAGTTTTGTTGGACATCACACCTGTTGCAAATTCTTGTTGGGCTTTCTCAAAACTAGCACCTGTTGTGCGGTATAGTCCATGTACCTGTGGAGGCACAAAACAGTGGGACAAGGTAAGTGGTAATCTATACAGTCATCTGTTCAGCAACTCTTCCATTAATCTCAACCTTACCCAGAGATAAAAGGACTAGACTGTAGTTATGATTCCTAAGGTCAAGAACATCAGCCACCAACCACACGGGCAAACCATATTGTATTAAAGTATTTTCCTAACACAGTCTTTTCCATTTTATCCCCAATGCAGAAGAGGTACTTATGCTTATGCCAAACCAAAACTAGTTTTTAAAACTTCTTAACCAAGTGCAAAAGGTTATGTTTCCCACTGTACCTACTTATTTAAGATATTACAGAGAATGGCTTAAACACAACAAGAGACATTCAGAATTTATTAATTTACTACCAAAGACAATTCAAAAAGAATAATACCTTATCTATTTCTATGTTGGTTACATATAAACTACTAACCCTATTACAATCAAATGATGCCACTTTATGATTTAATGTATCAAGCACTACTCATGTTCTTAAAGATACTTCTGCTATCCTCTCTCACTCTGTATACCATTTTACTTTTTGTGTACAGTGAAGTCCTAAAGGATTTACACGGAAAACTTTTGGGAACTGTCCGCCCATACTGATTTATCACTTAAATCTTTGGGATTTATTTGCAAGAGCAAGGTTAAAAAAAACTATTAGCATATGTTTCGAGATGCATAAACTATGAAGTGCAACAACACATAACATCAGCCAATTTAATGTAAGTTTGGGAAAAGAAATAATAAAACAAATTAGAATATTTATTTATTACATGCCTACAAACTTGGGAGAGGCAGGAAGAGACAAAGGGAACTTATATTATACTGCATTTTGATGAGGTCTAAATAAAGCCTGCCTGAAATGCAATTAAAGCAGGTTTGGGACCCTGGGGTGGCACCCAAGTCAGTCTTTTTCCCAATACTGGATAGGGACTGATATTTGTGGAGTAAATATGGGATGAGGAAAAGGAGAATGAATCAAAGACTTTCAAGTCAAGCTTAGATATAGTGAAGTTGTTTCAAGAAGACGGAGAATAGACAAGAGAGGTTGGCTTAGCGCAGAAAGGAGATGCTAAGTTCTAAACATTCGTACATTCATTCCACAGATGTTTACTGGATACCTACTCTAGAGCTAGTACATCAGGCAGGTGAAGATTTGGTTTGGAGCTCAAGAGAGGAATGGGCAGGAAACAAGGACTTGAAAAGCAATGCCATATCAGTGGCAGCCACAACTCTATCTGACATAAATAAATAAAATGGCCCATGGAGGAAAAAAAGAAAAAGTGTCAAGGACCAAACAAAGTCTGTTAAGACACCAATATTTAGGAGGTACCCACAATAACAAGGAATAATTAAAAGAGGAATGGGAAAAGCCAAAGACTTTTTCCACAGGTGCCATGGGAAAAAAGCCACATTAAGAATGAAGAGCTGCCCAAGGTGGAAGATAAAAAATATCCAGACAGCCCTAAGTTCTTCTGACATAGTTGTGAAGGCAAAAGCCATCTTACAGTGGAACAAAGTGTAAAAGGGTCAGGGAATAAAAGAGAGCAATGACAAGTACACTTTAGATAAACCCTAAAATTCTTTTCTTCTAGTACTATAGCACCATCATAATTTAACTCTTTTAATACTTTGAGAGAATGATGAGAAAATGACTTTTTTCCATGTTGGTTAACTGAATGTTATAATGCATCTCTTTTGTATTCCCTTCTCTCCAGGGATAATCTTTATGCATTATTCAAACTTACTGTTATGACTCACAAAAAATGGTTCCAAATAAAATTGCTGATCCTTGTTTATAAACACAAAGGGATCTGAAATATTAATTTTCATAATAGCCCAGTTTGTCAAACGTCATTCCATCACATGATCACTTCCTGTTCTGTAATTTTGATCAACATCTTCAAAAGCATTTCTGCATGTTGGGAATTTTCAGAATCATAATTATTTTAATTCTTCTTTAAAAATTATTTAAAAGATCTATTTATTTGAGAGAGAGCAAGCGAGCAGGGGTAGGGGCAGAGGGTGAGAGAGAATCTCAAGCAGACTCCTCGCTGAACAGAGCCCAATGCAGGGCTCCATCCCACAACCCTGAGATCGTGACCTGAGCCAAAACCCAGAGTAAGACTCAACAGACTAAGCCCCCAAGTGCCCTAATCCATTTTTAAAACCAAGTTTTCTGTGGAACATAAAAGATACAGATAATTTACCACTCCTCTGTTCAAGAAAATGATCTCAAAACAGAGTTCATATGATTAGGTCCAAGAAAATGAAGTATGTTATAGAAATCTAATAAACCTTTACTTACTAGACCCTGTTATAGTGCAAAGGCACTACAGTTCACTTGTCTGTCTTTCCTCATTTCCCCCAAAGTTTTTGGGCCTGTAATAAACAAATATTTGTTCTAACTTGCTTTGTTATTTCCTTTCCCAAATGTGTTTAATTGAGTGCCTCCTGTTAATATCCAATGGATTTCATATTTCATTACTTTATAAATGTAATGCATAGCCCCAGAGCAGGAGGGCAAAATAAAGGTAGAAGAGCACACATTTCTCAGGAGTCCAAATCTATACAGAGTCAGAGAGCCACCTAGAGGGAAAAGATTACATATGTATTCAGTGCATAATGCTCAAATGCTGTATGAAATCCATTATATCCATGTGAAAAGGATGATTCTTTCATCAGTGCTCCAACAACATGACAGGCTAATTCTAAGTATCACCATCTCAAAAAGCTCATCATTTCCCTGATACGTTTCAGGATAACTCACATTCCTTATGAAATCAGGGACAAAGCTTTAAGATAAAATATTATAGTTTTTAAAAACCAAACAGCTTAAGTACTTGCTATCCTTCCAGTTATGAGAACTGAGAACTGCATTAGCCTAAATACTTAGTTCTAGGAGCAACACACAAAGAACACTAGATTTGGTATCTACTGGTTCCACTACTTTCCACCTGGCTGGTCACCACTCAAAACCTTAAGTTTAGGGGTGGCTAGGTGGCTCAGGTGGTTAAGGGTTGAGCATCTGCCTTGGGAATCCCAGGATCCAGACCCACTTCGGGCTCAACACTCAGTGGGGAGTCTGCTCCTCCCTCTGACCCACCCCCTTCTCATGCTCTCTCTCTCTCTCTCTCTCACTCTCAAATAAATAAATATTTTTTAAGAAAGCAAAAACAAAAAAAACCCCTCAAGTTTACTTCCCATGAAACAAGAGTATTTGCTGCCCTGTCTCTCAGCATTTTCCTAAAGATCAAATGAGAGTTAAGTAAATATGTAATAAAAATTAAAATTTATTTTAAAATATCTGTAGAAGTGTCATAGCCAACATACAACTCCAGAAGGGAATCTTGCTCCCTTAGTGTATCTTCAAAAATATTCCATAGTGTATCTTCAAAAATATTCCAGTATATACTGTGGTAGTATATGATACAAAAAATTATGTACTATATACTATGGAAAGTAAAGAACCATGGTACAGTACTTAAAATAGTTCAAACATACATTTCCATCAAAGCTTACAGAATACAATTTCAAGAAATAATGCTTGTATAAATATAAGATGCCTGCTATGCCAGAATTATTTTAACTTTTTTAAAACCTAGGAGAAAAAAAACAAAGAAATGAATTTTTGAAATTTTGATTCTTGTTTTGAGTTAAAAAAAAAAAATCAATCTCTTAGTCTAACGTTTTCAATTAAACCATTTCCTATAAATCATCTGTGAACTGCCCATAGATCTGGGTCAGATACCCCTTTGGAAACCTCCTGAATTAATGGTCTAGTTTCACACTATTGAAATTCCACTCATCCTTCAAGGCCTCTTTACTACTGTCCTTTTTCTGCCTGACCTAGCTCTGGCTCTCCCTTTTATGAGCACCTCCAATACCATGTATAGCATGCTTTTTCTTTTGTAGGATTTGTAGGTATACATGTCTTATGTGCCACATGCATTTGGCTCCTTGAGGGGGAGGGCTAATTTCCACTCACTACCAAATCCCCTGTGAGACACAGTTACTTGCTGGGGCACCTGTCTGGCTCAGTCATACAGCATGCAACTCTTGACCTTGGGGTCATTAGTTCAAGCTCCACACTGAGTTTAGAGCTTACTTTAAAAAAAAAAAAAAAAAAAGACATAGTGACTTGGCAGTAGAAGCCACTATATAATTAATTACTTATCTGTTAGGGATTAAACAAATGGCCCCAAATTACCCTATTTCCAAAGTTACCAAAGAAGTACAAGCTGCTCTAGCGGGCTGTACCCATTACAAAGTAAATTGCTTAGTTTGCAATTACCACACATAGGCTGTTTTAAAAGTGAACATACCAGGGAACTTTTAACAAATCCACTTACATCAATAGATAGATCATTCAGACAGAAAATCAATCAAGGAAGGAATGGCTTTAAGGACACATTAGGCTAGATAGACTGAATATACCCAGAACACCTCATCAAGAACACCAGAACACACATTCTCTTCAAGTATACATGGAACATTCTCCAGGTTCACATATTAAGCCATAAAACAAATCTCAATAAATTTAAGAAAACTGAAATCATATCAAGTATCTTTTCTGACTACAACGGTTTTGAACTAGAAATCAAGTACAAAAACTAGACAAAAACAAATACATGCTACCAAACAACCAATGTGTCAACAAAGAAATCAAAAAGGAAATTAAAAAAAAATTCAGACAAATGAAAATGGAAACAAAGCAGTTCAAAATCTTTGAGACAATGCAAAAAAATAGTTTAAAGCAATTCAAGCCTACCTCAAGGAAACCAAAAAAATCTCAAACCATCTAACCTTACACCTAAAGGCACTAAAAACCAACCGAGTGAACAATGCCCAAAGTTAGTAGAAGCAAGGAAATAATAAAGATCAGACTGGAACAAAGTAGAGACAAAAACAGAAAAAAAAAAAAATCAATGAAACTAAGAACTGATTCTTTGAAAAGATAAACTAAACTGATAAATCTTTACCAGACACATCAAGCAAAAAAGAGGACTCAAATAAATAAAATCAGAAACAGGACGCCAGGGTGGCACAGTCAGTTAAGCATCTGCCTTCAGCTCTGGTCATGATCCCAGGGTCCTGGGATCGAGTCCCATATCGGGCTCCCTGCTCAGCGGGGAGCCTGCTTCTCCCTCTCCCTGTGCTGCTCCCCCTGCTTATTCTCTCTCTCTGTGTCAAATAAATAAAATCTTTTAAAAGAATAAAAAACAAAAGAGGACATATTACATCCAACACTACAGAAATAGAAGGGACTGTAAGATAAACTCCTAAAAACACAAATTTTCTGGGGCGCCTGGGTGGCTCAGTGGGTTAAGCCTCTGCCTTCCACTCGGGTCGTGATCCCAGGGTCCTGGGATTGAGCCCCACATCGGGCTCTCTGCTCAGCAGGGAGCCTGCTTCCCTTCTTCCCTCTCTGCCTGCCTCTCTGCCTACTTGTGATCTCTGTCAAATAAATAAAAAATCTTAAAAAAAAAACATACAAATCTTCTAAGACTAAACCAGGAATAAATAGAATATCTGAGTAGACTGATTACTAGTAATGAAAATGAACCAATAATAAAAAACTCCCAACAAACAAAAGTTGAGGACCGGGTGGCTTCACAGATGAGTTCTACCAAACATTTAAGAAAGAGCTAATACCTAGTCTTCCTCCAACTAGTCTGAAAAACTGAGAAGGAATGCTTCCAAATTCATTTTCTGTGATCAGCATTACTCATTTGGTATCCAAAACCAAAGACACTACAAAAAAAAAAAAAAAAAAAAAAAGAAGAAGAAGAAAATTACAGGCCAATATTCCTGATGAACATATAGGCAAAAATCCTCAAAAAAAATTAGCAAACCAAATCCAGCAATACATTAAAAGGACCATTCACCATGACCACGTGAGATTTATTCCTGAGATTAAAGATGGTTCAGTATCTTCAAATCAATCAACAATACACCAGACTAACAACATCAATGATAAAAATCACATGATTATCTCAATAGATGCAGAGAAATCACTTCACAAAATCCAACATCATTCATGTTAAAAACTCTCAACAAAGTGGGTAAAGAGAGAGCATACTTCAACATAATAAAGGCCATATAAGACAAACCTGAAGTTAACATCATACTCAGTGGTGAAAAAGTGAAAACTTTTCCTCTAAGATGAGGAACAATACAAGGATGTCATCCCTGCCTTTTTTATTTCACACAGTACTGGAAGTCCCAGACACAAAAATCAGGCAAGCAAAAGAAGAAAAGACATCCACTCTGTTACTATTCACAAATAACATGATAATATACATAGAAAATCCTAAAGACTCCACCAAAAAACTGTTAGATTAAATTAATGCAGTGAAGTTGCAAGACAGAAAATTAATATACAGAAATTTATACACTAATAATAAACTAGCAGAAAGAGAATTAAGAAACTAATCCCATTTACTATTACACCAAAAAAGAAAAAAAAAATACCTAGGAATAAACTTAACCAAGGAGGTTAAAGACCCATATAATGAAAACTGTAAGACACTGATGAAATGAACTGATGCTGATACAAACAAATGGAAAGATATATCATGCTCATGAACTCGAAGAATACTGTTAAAATGTCTAAACTATCCAAAGCAATTTAAAATTTCAAAGCAATCCCTATCAGAATACCAACAGTGTTTTTTACAGAACTATAATAATCCTAACATTTACACAGAACCACAAAAGACCCCAAATAGCCAAAGCAAACTTGAGAAAGAAAGAAACTTGTGATACTGTTAAGTATCACAATTCCAGATCCAAGCTCTACTACAAAGCTATGGTAATCAAAACAGTACAGTACTGGTGCAAAAAGAGACACATAGAATAATGGAACATCATATAGAGCCCAGAAATAAACCCATTTTTATATGTTTATTTAATCTGTGACAGAGAAGGCAAGAATATATAGTGGGGGGGGGGCGTGCCTGGGTGGCTCAGTGGGTTAAAGCCTCTGCCTTCGGCTCAGGTCATGATCCCAGGGTCCTGGGATCTAGCCCCGCATCGGGCTCTCTGCTCAGCAGGGAACCTGCTTCCTCCTCTCTTTCTGCCTGCCTCTCTGTCTACTTGTGATCTCTGTCTGTCAAATAAATAAATTAATTATTTTTAAAAAAATAATATATAGTGGGGAAAAGATAGTCTCTTCAATAAATGGTGCTGGGAAAACTGGACAGCTACATGCAAAAGAATGAAACTGGACCACTTTCTTTCACCATATATAAAAATAAATTCAAAATGGATTAAACACATAATGTAAGACTTGAAGCCATAAAACTCCTAAAGGAAAACATAGGTAGTAAACTCTTGGACATTAATCTTAGTAATATTTTCTTGGATATATCTCCTTAGGAAAGTGTAACAAAAACAAAAATAAACAAATGGGACTACATTAAACTAAAAAGCTTTTTCTCAGTGAAGGAAAGCAACAAAATGAAAAAGCATTATCTACTGAACGGGAGAAGATATGTGCAAATAGTACAAATGATAAGAGACTAATATCCAAAATATATAAAAAATCAATACAATTAAAAAAAATCCAATTAAAAAAACAGGCAGAAGAACCTGAATAGACATTTTCCCAAAGACAACAAATAGCCAACAGCTATGTGAAAAGATGCTCAATATCACTAATCACCAAATGCAAATCAAAACCACAATGAGATACCACCTCACACCAGTCACAAAGGCTATCCTCAAAAAGACAAGAAATAACAAATGTTGACAAAAATGTGGGGAAAAGGGAACCTTCCTGAACTACTGGTGGGCATGTAAATTGGTACAGCAACTTTTGGAAAGCAGTATAGAGATTCCTCAAAACACTAAGTCTGGTTATTCCACTTCTGGTTATTTACCCAAGGAAAACAAAAACACTTATTGGAAAAGATGTATGAATGCCTGTAGTTGCTGTAGTATTATTTACAAGAGCCAAGATACAGAATAAATCTAAGTATCTGCTGATAAATGAATGGATAAAGAAGATGTGGTATATATATACAATGCAGTATTACTCAGCCAAAAGAATGAGATCTTGTCACTTTCAACAACATGGGTGGACCTAGAAGGTATTACACTAAGTGAATGAAGTCAGAGAGACAAATACCATGTGATTTCACTTACATGCAGAATCTAAAAAACCAAAACAAAACAAATGAGCAAACAACAAAAAACCCAAAAGAGACTCAAATACGGAGTACAAAATAATGGTTGCTGGGGGGGGGGGGGGGGGGGGGGAGGGGGAGGGGTGGTACAGAAGTGAAGGGATGGGAAAAATAGGTGAAAGGGATGAAGAGGTACAAACTTCCAATTACAAAATAAATAAATAATAGGGATATAAAGTACAGCACAGGAAATAGTCAATAATATTGTGTAACCTTTTATGGTGACAGATGGTAACTACTTATTATGGAAAGTATTTCATCATGGTTTTTTTTTTTCCGAGACAGAGAGAGCGAGCGAGATAACATGTACGTTAATGTGAGCAGGGGGTGGGGCAGAAGGAGAGGGAGAGAATCTTAAGCAGGCATTACCTCCAGCTCAGAGCCCAAAGTGGGGCTCAATCTCATAACCCTGAGATCACGACCTAAGCCAAAATCAAGAGTTCAACACTTAACCACATGAGCCACCCAGGAGACCCCATAATGTTTATAAATGTTGAATCACTATGTTGTATACCTGAAACTAATATAATATTGTATGTCAACTATAATTCAGTTAATAGAAAAATAAAAAGTATTTAGAACAAGAAAAAATTTTAGTGTCCTCAACAAATGTTAAAAATATTATGTGCTTATTTATTTTTAACTCCTTATTTATATTTGTTTCATTTCATTGATTTTATGTCTCAATGTTGAGTGCTCTGCCTTTTTTAGGATTTAAGTTTATATTAATACATACACATGATTCTATACAGATGATACAAAATATGAATACCTATCTCTATAATAAATAAGTTTAGAAGACAGCATAATCTATTTGTGGAAACCCTGAATTTATATGTAATCATTTGTACCACACTGAAGTGATTTCAGTTTTGGAAAAAAAAAATTGAAAAATTAAAAGTGATCATACTATACTTCACACCTACTCGGATGGCTATTATCAGAAAAAATGGAAAATTACAAATACTGGCAAGGATGTGGAGAAATCAGAAAGTACACAATGCTTTTTTTTTTTTTTTTTTTACAACCACTGCAGGAAATAGTTTGTTACTCAAAAAACTGATTGCTGAATTACCATTTGACCACCAAGTAGTTCCTCTTAAGTATAACCCAAAAGAATTTGAAGCAAAGAGATTAACACAGGTTCCCATGTACCAATATTCAGAGCAGCATTACTTACAATAGTCAAAAGGTGGGAACAACCCAAGTGCCCATCCACAGATTAATAAAAGTAATACAGTATATACATGTCATGGAATATTATTCAGCTATGAAAAGAGAAGGAAATACTGATACATACAACATGATAAACCCTGAAAACTTCATGTAAGTGAAATAATCCATATACAAAAGTAAAATATCCAACAATTCCACTTATATGAAATATCTAGACTAGTCAAATTCATTTGGGCAGAAAGGAGATGAGAGCTTACCACAGGCTGGGTGTAGGGGGAAATGGAGAGCTATTGCTGTATGACTGCAGAGCACTGTTTGGCATGATAAAAAAGTCTTAGAAATAACAGGTATAGTTATTTATATCATACAGAAATATGAATGTAATTAATGCCACTGAATTGTACATTTAAAAATAATTAAAATGGCAAATTTTATATTATATATATATTTTTGCCACATCTTGAAAAACTAATTATCAAAAACCATGAATTGTATATTTTAAATGGGTAAATTCCATAATATATGATCACTCAACATGATTTGTTAAAAATTAACATATAACTATTACTTAGATAAAATATCATATGTACAGCATTATAAATATTAGCAGAGCCAACAAATTTGAACATGCCTAAGTAAAGATGATTTTCAATCATTTAGACATATCAATCTTGATTCAGGATCTAGTAAGTAGTTACAGAAAAGAATAACAAATAAAAATAGGGGGCAATCAGAAAAAAGTGAATATACTAAAGATACCACTTGAGGACCGGATATAAACAACTTACTCAGAATGCCAATTTTTCTAGGGATTCAAAGGTATCACTGTACCTACTGTATATTCCTTGGGTGAAGATAACTAGTATATGGACCTGCATTTTAATAGGCAGTGTGAATCATCTGAAATTTGTAATCAGGAAAAATTATAGTGTTGGATGATTCAGGAAAAGAGATAAAAGAAGTATACCTATTCGTGACTATAAAAAAAAGTGCAGTAAAATTATCAGCATTCTGTCCTAGATCCAAATAAAGCAGAAAGAAAAGAAAAAAAGAAAAGAGGGAGTAAACAATAGCAGTGCTTTCAAGGAAAGTGAAAGCATCACTTTTTTTTTTTAAAGATTTTATTTATTTATCTGACAGACAGATCATAAGCAGGCAGAGAGGCAGGCAGAAAGGGGGAAGCAGGCTCCCCGCCGAGCAGAGAGCCCAATTCGGGGCTCCATCCCAGGAACCCGGGATCATGACCCGAGCCGAATGCAGAGGCCTCAACCCACCGAGCCACCCAGGTGCCTCAAACATCACTTTTAATCTAAGAAAATCTTTTAAAAAAGAACAAACACACATACGTTTCCCTAAATGCTTCAAAATTTTTTTAAATGGCAATCTATCCATTATGAAAATACTTTCGTGTGAGACTATAGAATTGGGGTATTTGGTCCAGAATAATGACAAGTCTCATTGATCATTAAATTGGTATTTTATAGTAAGTGCTTTGTAAACAAAGCCTTACATTTAAGTAATAGTCTTCTAAGCATCACTTTTAATCTAAGAAGACTATTACTATTAAGCCTCTCCGTCTGCTTCTGATCTCTCTCTCTCTCTGTCAAATAAATAATAATCTTTAAAAAAAAAGATTTTATTTATTTGAGAGAGTGAGAGAGACAGAGAGAGAGCATGAGCAGGGGGAGTGGGAGAAGGAGAAGCAAACTCCCGAGCAGGGAGCCCCATGTGGGGTTCAATCCCAGGACTCCAGGATCATGATCTGAGCCAAAAGCAGATGCTTAACCAACTGAGCCACCAGAACCCCCGGTAAACCTGTTTTTTTTAAAGTGAAATAAGTTTTTTTTGTTTTTGTTTTTGAAAGATTTTATTTATTGGGACAGAATGACTGAGAGAGAGAGAGAGCACAAGAGTGGGTAGGGAAAGAGGCAAAAGGAGAAGCAGACTCTGAGCTGAGCAGGGACCCAAACTGAAAGCAAATGCTTACCCGACTGAGCCACTCAGGCACCCCTGAAATAAGTTTTTTCTAAAATTCTTTTGAAATGCTTTAAAAAAATCACTGTTAGTAATTACTTTGTTAATGTGAACACAAATGTCTATGAACAGTTTCTTAAATTTCATGAGAAAAATCATTCAGAAGTAAGTCCCCAAAGGAATATAAATTATGTATCATCTATTTATCTCTTCCATACTAAGTTATTCTGGCTCTTATACCAATTAAAAGAAGGAAATTTCTGGATTCCCCTGCTATGACCCATTGAAAATACCTACCCCTTAGTCCAAAACTATTACTTACTTCTATTTGTTTACTAAAGAAAGAAGACTTTTTAAAAAATAAATAACTTTTAGAAACAAAGTGAAAGTTAAAGGAATCTGTGAAAGGTAAGAGGTGAACTGTTCCCTTATCTGTGAAGAGACAGATATTCTTCCGTTTCAATTTTTTCAAATGTCAATTATAAAATGACACCAGGAGGAAACAAAGATACCATAGCCCTCATACTGGGCACCTTATACAACAATGCTTGCTTACTTCAATTATGCAAGGCCAAATCAGAATGCCAAAAGAATTCTCAAAATTGTATTCATTATAAATTGAAATAAATATATAACTATCAAGCATGTTTAGCTGGGGCTGGAGACAGGATAGTCTAACAAAATGCAACAATTCTAGAGTCAAATAGTGGGCACTGGGAACTTTTGGAGGGCATTAACTGTTTATGAAGAGCCTGACCCCTAGTGGCTAGCAAGTATGGCTACATACACACAGAAGAAACAGCCAGTACGTTTTCAGTGGTTTGTCTGGCGTTTTTACTGGATCTCAATTTCTTTTTTTTTTTTTTTTTAAGATTTTATTTATTTATTAGTTAGAGAGAGAGAGCGAGCGAGCACAGGCAGTTAGAGGCAGAGGGAGAAGCAGGCTCCCTGCCGAGCAAGGAGCCCGATGTGGGACTCGATCCCAGGACGCTGGGATCATGACCTGAGCCAAAGGCAGCCGCTTAACCAACTGAGCCACCCAGGCGTCCCTGGATCTCAATTTCTATCAAAAGTAAGAGAGGGGCACCTGGGTGGCTCAGTGGGTAAAAGCCTCTGCCTTCGGCTCAGGTCGTGATCCCTGCGATCCTGGGATCGAGCCCCACATCGGGCTCTCTGCTCAGTGGGGAGCCTGCTTCCCTTCCTCTCTCTCTGCCTGACTCTCTGCCTACCTGTGATCTGTCAAATAAGTAAATAAAATCTTAAAAAAAAGTAAGAGAAATCGGAGCACCTGGGTGGCTCAGTCAGTTAAGTGTCTGCCTTCAGCTCAGGTCATGACCCTAGGGTCCTGGGATCAAGCCCCATTTCGGGATACCTGCTCAGTGGGGAGCCTGCTTCTTCCTCTGACTATGTTACTCCTGTGCTTGTGCTCCCTCTCTCATTCTCTCTCTCTCTCTCAAATAAACAAATAAAATCCTTCAAAAAAAAAAAAAAAAGAGAAATCCTTGCCAATGCAAGTATGAAATCTGAGCTCAAATTATATTTTAGCTTATTATATTATCCCCATTTATTGTACTTCATAAAGTCATACAGAAAATCATCTCATCTAAATTCCTATTTCATTAGAATATGAGATTCAGAGAAGTTCAGGGACTTGTACTGCACTGACTGACAGTGAACATATAAAAAAGGAGTTAACTGGTAATGTCTTCGACTATGAGGTAAAAAAACAAAAAACAGGGGGGAGGAGTCAAGATGGCGGAGAAGTAGGAGGCTGAAACGACATCAGCCAGCAGGAGATCAGCTAGATAGCCTATCAAACCATTCCGAACACCTACAAATCCAACAGGAGATCGAAGAAAAGAAAAACAACAATTCTAGGAACAGAAAATCGACCACTTTCTGAAAGGTAGGACCAGCGGAGAAGTGAATCCAACGCGACGGGAAGATAGACCCCAGGGGGAGGGGCCGGCTCCCGGCAAGCGGCGGAACAACGGAGCACAAGATCAGGACTTTTAAAACTCGGCTCCACGGAGGGACATCACTCCAGAGGCTAAACTGGGGTGAAGACCTCACGGGGACAATGTGGACTCAGGTCCCACGGGGTCACAGAAGGATCGGGGGTGTCTGAGTGTCGCAGAGCTCACAGGTATTAGAGCGGGGAAGCCGGCTGCGGAGACAGAGCTAAGGTTTCCTAGTGGTCTGTGACACGGACCGGTGCTCTGTGGCACTGGCCGGTGCTCTGTGAGAGGGGTCGCCACAAGATCCGGGGAGACTCCGACCCGGGAGAGCTCAGGGATCTACGGGGTCCGGAGACTCCAGGTGGGACTCTGCCAGAGACAGAGACGCTTGGTCACAGGCTGGGTGAGCTCGGAGCACTCCCAGAAGCCAGTGAGACGGGACTGCTTAGGCACGATTTTCTCTGAGCGCGGTCTCCGGGCGCAAACGGGGGCTGGGGAGACCGAAGGGATTAAACGCTTTTCTCTGAAGGCGCACTGAAGACTGGGGCCCCTAGCTCTCGGCTCCTCTGAACCGGAGATTGGGAGGCCGCCATTGTCATTCCCGTCCTCCAGAACTCTACAGAAAGCGCGTTCAGGGAACAAAAGCTCCTGAAAGCAAACCTGAGAGGATTACTTAGCCCGGCCCCTGGTAAGGGCGGTGCAACTCCGCCTGGGGCAAAGACACCTGAGAATCACTACAACAGGCCCCTCCCCCAGAAGATCAAAGAAATCCAGCCAAGACCAAGTTCACTTAACAAGGAGAACAGCGGATTCTTATCTGGACAAAATGACAAGGCGGAAAAACTCACCACAAAAAAAAGAGCAGGAGACAGGACCGAAGGCTAGGGACCTAATCAATACAGACATTGGTAATATGTCAGATCTGGAATTCAGGATGACGATTCTCAAGGTTCTAGCTGGGCTCAAAAAAGGCATGGAAGATATTAGAGAAACCCTGTCAGGAGAAATAAAAACCCTTTCTGGAGAAATAAAAGAAATAAAGTCTAATCAAGTTGAAATAAAAAAAGCTATTAATGAGGTGCAATCAAAAATGGAGGCTCTTACTGCTAGGATAAATGAGGCAGAAGACAGAATTAGTGATATAGAAGACCAAATGACAGAGAATAAAGAAGCTGACCAAAAGAGAGACAAACAACTACTGGACCACGAGGGGAGAATTTGAGAGATAAGTGATGCCATAAGACGTAACAACATTAGAATAATTGGGATTCCAGAAGAAGAAGAAAGAGAAATAGGAGCAGAAGGTATACTGGAGAGGATTATTGTAGAGAATTTCCCTAATATAGCAAGGGGAACAAGCATCAAAATCCAGGAGGCCCAGAGCACACCTCTCAAAATCAATAGGAATCGACCCACACCCTGCCATCTAATAGTAAAATGTACAAGTCTTAGCGACAAAGAGAAAATCCTGAAAGCAGCACGGGACAAGAAGTCTGTAACGTACAATGGTAAAAATATTAGATTGGCAGGAGACTTATCCAAAGAGACCTGGCAGGCCAGAAAGAACTGGCATGATATATTCAGAGCACTAAACGAGAAAAACATGCAGCCAAGAATACTTTATCCAGCTAGGTTATCATTGAAAATAGAAGGAGAGAAAAAAAGCTTCCAGGACAAACAAAAACTGAAAGAGTTTGTAAACACCAAACCAGCTCTACAGGAAATATTGAAAGGGGTCCTCTAAGCAAAGAGAGACCCTAAAAGTATTACCAGAAAGGAACAGAGACATTATACAGTAACAATCACCATACAGGCAATACAATGGCACTAAACTCATATCTCTCAATAGTTACCCTGAACGTAAATGGGCTAAATGCCCCAATCAAAAGACACAGGGTTCAGAATGGATAAAAAAACAAAACCCATCAATATGCTGCCTACAAGAAACTCATCTTAGACCTGAAGACACCTCCAGATTGAAAGTGAGGGGGTGGAAAACAATTTATCATGCTAATGGACATCAGAAGAAAGCTGGGGTGGCAATCCTTATATCAGATCAATTAGATTTTAAGCCAAAGACTATAATAAGAGATGAGGAAGGACACTTCATCATACTCAAAGGGTCTGTCCAACAAGAAGATCTAACAATTTTAAATATCTATGCCCCTAACATGGGAGCAGCCAACTATATAAACCAATTAATAACAAAATCAAAGAAACACATTGACAAGAATACAATAATAGTTGGAGACTTTAATACACCCCTCACTGAAATGGACAGATCATCCAAGCAAAAGATCAACAAGGAAATAAAGGTCTTAAATGACACACTGGACGAGATGGACATCACAGATATATTCAGAACATTCTACCCCAAAGCAACAGAATACACGTTCTTCTCTAGTGCCCATGGAACATTCTCCAGAATAGATCACATCCTGGGTCATAAATCAGGTCTCAACAGGTATCAAAAGATTGGGATCATTCCCTGCATATTTTCAGACCACAATGATCTGAAGTTAGAACTCAATCACAAGAGGAAATGTGGAAAGAGCACAAATACATGGAGACTCAACAGCATCCTTCTAAAAAATGAATGGGTCAACCGGGAAATTAAAGAAGAATTGAAAAAAAACATGGAAACAAATGATAATGAAAACACAACGGTCCAAAATCTGTGGGACACAGCAAAGGCAGTCCTGAGAGGAAAATATATAGCGATACAAGCCTATCTCAAGAAACAGGAAAGGTCTCAAATACACAACCTAACCCTACACCTTAAGGAACGTGAGAGAGAGCAACAAAGAAAGCCTAAACCCAGCAGGAGAAGAGAAATAATAAAGATCAAAGCAGAAATCAATGAAATAGAAACCAAAAAAGCAATGGAACAAATCAACGAAAATAGGACTTGGTTCACTGAAAGAATTAATAAGATTGATAAACTCCTGGCCAGACTTATCAAAAAGAAAAGAGAAAGGACCCAAATAAATAAAATCATGAACGAAAGAGGAGAGATCACAACCAACACCAAAGAAATACAAACAATGATAAGAACATATTATGAACAACTCTATGCCAACAAATTCGACAATCT